>PVKC010009520.1:0-26658 GCA_004027635.1 Crocidura indochinensis
TTTTTCACATTTATACTGTTTTACCAGGCTAATATATTTACCTTCATTTTTCATGATGGTGAAGTTCGGATTATTGACCATTTCTGGAAGAAGACTGTATAAGAAGTAATGTCCATTTTTGGGATCATCTTTGTCCATGGCACTCACTGTTTGAATGACCTGAAACATAAATTTGGTGTTAGTATTTCTAAGACCATCAGAGGGTTCTTTGAAAATTGAACCACATCCTTTTAGTGTTTTCGTTTAAGGATGATCTGTGCCCCCTTCCTCTACCCACCCAGTTGTCCAAGTTGTTTGTGATGATTTGTGCCAAAATTGAATGAAAATCTCATCAATTGAAAACCTCAGTGTGTTTAAGTGGATGAAAACCAAGGTCATTACCTTTGTCTCCATTTGTTGTCCCTGGTTTAAAATAGAAAATTTAAGGGTATTTGGAAATACCACTGAGTTCTTTCCAATTTAAGGATATACAGGCATCTTGAATGAGATGCAGAACTGTTATAGTAATTGTAGCATGGCTTTCAGGAGGCTCTTGGAGGTAAGGGCTTAAGTATTGAATCCTTACATCGTCTCTTTCACTTTATCCAATAGGTTGTAAGTGTTTACCAATATTTCTAGGCACAAAGATCACTGCAACAACCTTTCTGACAAATTGCATCTGTTCCCTCCCTATAATGAATACTGTTTTTAAAGCTGGTGGATAACAGTGCAAACAATGCGTTTTGGAGTGTATCCTGAGATGAATAAATTACAGGGATTAGAAGAATTACCACTGAGCAGAGAACTGTTTGGATAGATGCACAATCTTGTAGTCACTGATGGTTGAATGTGCTTATTTCATTTCCAAAGCTGCATTAAGTTAATGCTAACTTGTTTCTTGGGATGTCAGAAAATTAGCTCATTAATTCAAATTTGAGTCTGATATTAATCACTCCAAATGAAATACTGGACAACAGCTACTATAATAAAAATTGCTGCTTATAAATGTACTTTAAATTACTATGTTGTTGTCACTACCCAAAATCTGTCTATGAAGCATGGAAGTCAAGGTGATGTCAAACAGTATTATCATAAAATAAGTGGAACAATAATCTCTGATCTATGAAATCTGAAGAATGTAATGATGATACCTTATATATTTGTTTGAGCAATTTATGTACCATTTAACATTACAGCTATAACTAGAAGAAAAAAAAACACTTCTTGGGGCCAAAAAGATAGTACAGTGAATAGTACATTTGCCTTGCATGCACCCAGCCTGGATTCAACCACCATCACCAACTTTTGCCCCTGAACCCTGCCAAACATGGTAAATCCCTTATTTTTGAGAAAGGGGTGCCATCATTTTGTAATTTACCACCTTAACAAGTAAGAAAGAAGAATTTAAACACTTCTGGTAGCCATGGACTTTAGCAATGTGCCAAACACAAGTTGTATAGAAAATAGGCATTGCATTAAGACTGTTCAGGGCATACACGCATACACTCAATTAACTTAAGTTTTCAATCCATTTTTTAGATAGAACGTATTATTATATTTTAGGTGCTGTAGTTTTGTTAAGGATCGCTAAAGTGTCTTGTGACACTTTATAAACTTGTGTGACAACATACTGACAACAGCAACAAAACAAACAGAACAAAATATAACTTCTCAGACAGGCATTATGATGATGGACACTACAATAAAAGAACCTTGATAGAGATCACAGTTTTACCCTTTATTCATTAGATAACATTGAGGAACTTACCTAGCACTTTTTAAAACTCAAATTTCTATTATTTCTAAAGCACTGATACTTAGACTTGTTTTGATTATTAATAATGCATTACCCATTTCTTAGTGTAGTGTTAATCCCTAGTAAATGTTCAATAAAGGTTAATCATTATCCTTAATATTGTTGTTATTTGTACCAAGGTCTCTAGCATTTATTTATGACATCAACTTTGATAAGTGCAATGACTTTGATATTACCCAAACAGGGCCCTAGCTTCATCAGATTAGATGGAATGCAATTATATTTGCTATATTTAAACACATAGCATACTTGCCTTGACATTTAAGTGTAGAGAGATGCTCTGGTGTTTATGTCTTATATTAAAAAAAGGAAAGAACAAAAGTATGGAAGGAGAAGCTATGAAATACACAGAAAAATTTGATATGGAGAGCCTACATGTCCACATTTTTCACAGGAGAATTTGACAAGATTTTTTGAAGGGACAGTTACAAAGAATAGAGAAGGGAAAACAGTGATTTTTGAGCATCCCTGCCTTCCTTTCCCCAATCCCCAACTCCTGAACCCCAAAGACCTCTATTCATTTTCCATAGATGCTGTGTGTAACTGTTTCTACCATCTGGACTATTTCCAGTATTTCATCTGAAAAATAATTATCACAAACTTATAGAGATTAATGATTAATCTAACTCTCTGACATTCCAAGAACATACATCTCCAAACACTCACCTTTGAAGTATTTGAATTATATGAAAAGACAGAGAACGAAATGATGGGTACTTGGGAGAAAAAGAAGTCACACTAAATGTATCCCTCTGTATTTTAAATGTATATTTAATGACTAGAACACCTAGAAAATATTTCATTCTTAATATTTGTATAAAAAGCATTTCATTTTTTCTGGTAAGTATTTCTCTGTTGTTTGATTAAGCTACCAAAACAAAAGATGCAATAATTAAGCTTACCTGAAATAAAGCACTGCAATTACGTTCCATAACACATCTCAGAAGTTTGGTCTAAACACTATCCCTGTAATGAATGCTTTATCCATGATTTATTTTAGTCAGGAACTTTGCTAGACATGCGATTTCTTGAACATAAAACCAGAATGTTGGGGTTGGTTGGGACCTAGGAATCTACATTGCAAGCAGCCTTCCAGTTGACTCTGATGCAGACACAGGTCTGAAAATCATGGTCACTGTACTTTACTAGAAATATTTGTATTGTCAAGCTCCCATTAAGTTTAACACATGATGTATAAAGAAATGTGATGAAAAGAGTAAATCTTCAATATCCTATAAATTAGATGTAGTTAAGACTGGGAAGATAGTACAAGGATTGGAAGTTTCCTCTGCAAGCAATCCACTGTATTTTGATCCGTACTACTACATTTTCCCCAAAACATTGTAGAGAATGACTTCCAGCACCATGGACTAAAACTTGAACATCCACCCACCCCTAATATATACTCATTTTAAACAGACTGAAGTTTATTCTTGATTTAATAAATATCTGAATACCTTTTTTTGAAAAAACAAAAACAATAATAGATGTATTCAGGAAACTTAATCTCCAATAAGCATATTTTCTAATCACACCAACTATATGGCAAATTTAAACCGATATAGGGCCGGAGAGATAGCATGGAGGCAGGGCATTTGTCTTGCATTCGAAGGATGGTGGTTCAAATTCCGTCATTCCGTGTGGTCCCCCAAACCTGCCAGGAGCGATTTCTGAGCATAGAGCCATAGCCAGGAGTAACCCCAAAAACCAAAAAAAAAATAGATGCATGCTCCACTGTAAACTACTCCTACCTCATTAATTTTTAAAGTGTTTGGACAACTATTTTATGCAACCAAAATCAAATTTTCGGGAGGTCATAAGTATTAGGAATATGTAGATAGCATTTAGTTTAAATACTTTCTTCTCTAATTATAACCTTTCTTTAGACAATTGAAAATACAATTTTGGATTATTTATTATGAATTAATATCAAGGGAAGTTAGAAATAATACATGAATGAATCTATTAGAGTTATTAGGAAATGCGTTTCAGAGCTGTGCTTGGATTTCTATGAGAACAGACTCTTGTGTTTCTTGAGATTACAGATTTAAAATCAAATTGTCTTAATAAGTCATAAAGCCTCAAATCTGAAATGTGGGGTTGTATCATAATTCTAACTTTTTAAAATAAATTATTACTTTTGTAAATAACAGACACCAAATTAGATTTTATTAGAGCTTTATTAAAATTTGCTTTAGATTATATCAACTCAGGTTGTAATATTGACTCATTATTTATATGTCAAAAGAAAACACTTAGCAATATATATATATATATTTCTGATGATCTGATACAACCATAACAATCAGAAAATCTGTTAGAACATTTCCCAATAAATTCCTATAGATTGTTTCTTGTAAAGCTTGACACTATATGATGAGTTGGTTCCCTCCCCTTCTGTTATTAAAGGAAGGTCTAACACAAGAAAACTCTTTTTAAAAGTATCTTCTAAATGAATAAATGACAACATAAATTATGCCAGGCATATTGTAGCATCATCATTTAATTCTCACATACCCTTGAGCAATAGTTATAAAGAGACTTATTAGTACATTGGTGAGTTAAAAAAGATCTGATCTTGGGTATAACAAACTACCAGCATCCTCATATGTAAAATATTAAGCTGTCTTCAAATCTTGCTGGCATTCATATGCTCAGTAGATGTATGTTACTTATACTTGGACTTAAAGTCTCAGTAATTATTTCAAAGAACCATAATTATTACAAAGAACTATCTTCTGTGGAGGAAAGATCTCCTCGGGTGCTTAAAAGCCCAGATTCTCAACCTGATGGTACCAGTTCAATGGGACAAACTGGGATACAATACTCAGATTGCTGATAGTTACAAGGGATCTTGCCATGCAAGAGATCAAACATATGGTCTTGTACATGCAAGGCACAACAAAATAAAGAGTTAAGAAATTATAGCTCTTCCTGAGTCCACATGGAAAAATTTAGAGACTAGTAACCGTCTTAAATCTAAAGCTTCTAGAATATACCTCTATTCCCTAATATCACAATAATGATAATAAGAACAGTGTCTATGATCTCTTTCTTTAGTAAAGCTTAATTTTGCTTCTTTGGGAAATCTTTATATAGTGATATTAAGGTGGTGGACAGGGTGTGTAAATAGAAGATTGGAGGTCAAATGTGGTGGATAGCATTAGTTTTGTGTTTCCCGACTTATTTTGCATTGTAGTATTGTTAATTTTAAAATATACTAACTTTCATAGAGCACAACTTTCAACTTGGGAAAAGAGAAAAAATGTAGGAATCTGCATCATGTGACTTTCAGCTCTCTCAGTTCAAATTTGAAACTTTATAAAATGATTTAAAAGACACTTTGAAGGAGGGGGATTCTATAATATTTCATGATTTTTTGTTCCTCCCCTATAGCTTTTATTGTGATGGTTCCCACAACTGAAGAAAAGAAAACAAAACTGATTAAGAATAACTCCCTAGAGGCCTGATGAATTTTACAGTGGTTAAGGCATTTGCCTAACACATGGCCAACCTAGGTTGGATTCCTGGCATTCTATATTCTCCCAAACCTGCCAAGAAGAATTTATGACTGCAGATCTAGGAGTAACCCTGAGTGTCACCAGGGCAAAATAATAAAAAAAAAAAAAAACTCCCTGAAACATATGTTTTTTTTTAAATAGGACTAGATATGTAAGATATATTAAGTTAAAATGAAATATAAGAATTTCAGAACTTGTATTAAAATTCACATAATGACCCAATTATCCTCAATTATTTCAAACTGTCATATAGGCACAGTTTATTACAGAATTGTGGTTGAATTTTTTAAATACGTAATCTTCAAACAAATCTACTCTTTTAGTAAACTCTTAATAGATTTTCCCACCTAAGTGATTTCCCTACCACATTTAATTTGACAGGGATATAACCTCACCTTTTAAAAGTATTTAATGGTCAATCAGAGCATGTAAGTTAGCAACTTGACCTATAAATGATGAAACAGGATAAGCTCTTTATGTTTTATTTAGACATTGAGTCTTCCATCATCCTGTAGACATTTGGGATCTGGTCTTTCATAAATCTTTCGTGGAACTTCTCAAATTTTCCGGCTGCATTATTTTTCATTCATTTTCTTTATGAAAACTTAAGTTGTGGTAAAAGTGCCCAAAGCAAAATTCTTGAAGACTGAATTTATACAAAGTTTGGTGCTTTCAATTTCTTCAGCCTCTTATTTTCTTTAGATGAAGTCAACAGATATATCCCATGTGCAACATGTATACCTCTGAAATGGTTAATAGTTTTTAAATTACTCCTTCGCTTGCTGCACTTTGAAATCCTCATTATTGTTTGCTAGATCTTAGAAAAAAGAGAGTCAACTTCTATTTTGGTCTTACCCCTCTCCATCTTCTGCAATATGATTTCACAGGAATAGTTCCTGATATATTCTTAACATTATAGACATTACTTCTTAGGCTGAAATGTTTCCTATTCTTTCTTTTTTATCCTGGAGCAAGATGTTCACACCTGAGTTCCATTTGCCACTATTTCTATGGTTTTTCTCTGAAGGAAATTGGAAAGGTTTTATGATCAGCTATGTTTGGTAAATGCCAAGGATCAGAATATAGCCCCTAGGTGAGTCATATATATTTAAAAATGCAATAAATCTTACAGTTAAACAAAACAAACAGAAAAGGTGATGTTGTTTCAGTTGTTTAATTCAATGCTTCACAATCATGTGAGGAAAATGTACACACACATATGCATGTTTGCGCATACTAACATCCTACATGTATATTGAAATGAATATCCTATACATTTTTCTCAGGCAACTGTTTTAAAAATGACATTTTTTAAAAGCTTCACCTCTCAGGGTAACGTGATAGCACAACAGTAAGGTGTTTACCTTGCACACAGCTGACCTGGATTCAATCCCCGGCAACCCATATATCCCCAGAGCTTTCTGGAATTGATTTCTGAGAGCAGTGTCAGGAGAAGCCCCTGAGTTCCACTGGGCATGGCCCAAAAAAACAAAAATAAAACAAACAAACAAAAAAATTTTGTCTCTTTCCATCTCATACAGAAGATAACTGCTGTACTATGAAGGCATTGTCTCTATGGGACTTAGTGTTTATAACAGAACTTCCATTTGATTTTCTGCTCTTCCAATAAAATACCAGTTTCTCTTAGTCCCAGATCTTACCCAAGTATTATTGCTAGAATATATGCTAGGTATAAAACTTCTTTCTATTTAGAAATAATTCCATTTCCAAAAAACTTATTTATCATCTCGCTTAAATGGAATCAGCCATATGCACTGGTACTCCTCACATCCACCCTAAATTCTTATTCAATTATTATAGGTTGATAATAAAACTGAATGCATTAGAGTATAATAACCTGAAAGTTAAAAACACTCCTTTACATTATTTTCTCTGTGCATTATTAATCTCATTTAATTTAGGAATCAGAATAAAACATGTAGAATTTGGAATCACACAAAATATTCAGACAACACATGCAGATACTACAAGCAAGATTTCAGCAAAAATTGATAGGATGATTTCCTGTAAGTTGGCTCCAGTGGATCTGAAAAAAAAATTATGTTAACCTACACATTCACATGGGAATGAATGAAGTACAGATCTTTCATTCCCACTTGACAAACCAAACATTGCTAAATTATCAGAAGCAAAGTTATCCCAAACAGGGAACTCAATAAAAACTCTCATAAAAATTGGTAAGACTATATACAGGGGCTGCAGATGTAGCTCAAGTGGTACAATTTGCAAGTGTGATGTCTTTGGATCAATCCGCTGCAGAATTGATGTTCCCCACAAGCACCTCCACATATCCCTGCTATCTCCATATCACACTAGAGGGCATGACCCCCATGACTATAAAAAAGTATTCATAGTACTTTGCTTTAAATAAATGATATAGAATAATAAAACTGAACAATTATAATAAAGCATATTTTGTTATTTGGATTATTAAAATTGTTAAAATCTAGACATATATACTGACTACTTAATCTTGAGCAATTCTTCCTGATATATGAGTTTAACCTAATAGAGGCTAAAGAAAAAGGTCTTGAAAATAAAAAATGTGATTTCTATAGGGGTCCTATAAGATAGAACTCCTATCCTATAGAATAGGAACTGGGGAGATGGTAAGGTGGGTCGATCATCTGCCTTCTATGCAGCTGAGTAGGATTCCATTTCTGTCATCCCATATGATTTCTTGTGCACTTCCAGGACTGATCTCTAAAAACTGCTGCCTGTGGCCCAGAGGCAATTTAAAAAATGGTGACTCCCAATTAGATTACTTGAATTTCAAATTATTTTGCTGTATATATGTATTTTTTACTTTGGCTTTCCCTTTTTGGGAGGGGGGGGGCTTTTGGGTCACACTCGGTGGCACTTGGGGGTTACTCCTGGCTCTGCATTCAGAAATCATTCCTGGCAGGTTCGGGAGATCATATGGGATTCCAGGGATTCCAGATCCTTTCCTGGGTTAGCTTCATGCAAGGCAAATGCCCTCATGCAAAGCAAATGCTGTGCTATCGCTCTGGTCCCTACTTTTACTTTCATTCTGTCAATGTTGTGCTAGAGAAATACTATTCCTATTAATGACTCTTCTGAAATGTATTTGATTACATATTATTTCTTCAAACTATGCTTTATGCATCTCACTAATTTATCCTCCTTACTCCACCCCAAATAAAATGAAAGCCGCATTTCATATATTTGGTTGAGGCCATCAATTTCATTTGTTTTAAAATCAATTCTTTCTCCCTCTTGTGTATGCAGATAGATCCTGAAAGATGCCTGCTGGCAGAAAAGTTAAAATTAAATCTCCCATATTTATTGTTTCATGAGTGTGATAAAATACCATAATTTCATTTCATTTTCCCACTATTAAAAGAAAAGTCAAAAGAAAATAAAAATTAAATAAATAAAACAGTAACTCATTCATTGTCATCCTTGATCAAAGGGGGGGTAGTTTTTTTTTTGTGTGTGTATGTGTGGTTTTTGGGACACACCCGGCAGTGCTCAGGGGTTACTCCTGGATCCATGCTCAGAAATTGCTCCTGGCAGGCACAGGGGACCATATGGGGCACTGGGATTCAAACTGATGACTTTTTTTTTAGGGGTGGTAGTTTTTAACATATTTAGTTTTTTTTATTTCTTTTTCACAACTTCTGCAGAATACTTTTAGATGGAATGTGTTATTGGTCACAGGAATTCATTTAATTTTTTATTTGAAAGAAGCTTATTTTTACCTTCAGGATATTGTTCTCATGTCTACTTTTTTTTTTTTTTTTGAAGTTGACTCATATCCAGAAGTTGCTCAGGGGATATTCCAAGATCTGTCCTCACAGGTTGTTTCTTGGGGTGATCCAGATACCACCAAAGATTCTACAGATTAAACTAAGTTAGCTACGTGGCAGGCAAGAACCTTAATCCCTGTACTTTGTCACCTGACCCACTCATTTCTGCTTGTTAAAAAATTAACACATAGGAAATGGGATTTTTATTTCCCTGCAAAGCACAGTGATATCTAGAAGGTCAGGAGAGTGAACACATTCAAGAATAGACTCTTACCCTCATTTTTAACACATTTGTGGATGCAGTTAAGAATCATACTCTTTTTTAACCTGGAAGCTTATATTTGTCTAAGTTGTAGGTGTGTTTCCAAATGTCCAAAGCAGTGATGGTTATATATTAGGTGTTTGTATATATTATTTCATTCATGTAAAAAACATACAACTTTCAGAACCATTCATCCCTTCCTTCTCTACTATTATATAAGACATACTGCAAATATATTTGTTAATTTATGTTCATCTAAATGTTCTTCCTGTTTAAATGTGTGCATATACATTTTATTGAAAGGTGAAACACTTCATGTCATATCTCATTCTTGCAAACTGCATTATTTTTGGAATTTTTACTAGGCTTGCTATCCTATCAAAAATGGCTTTAACTCTTCAACCAAACCAGGGCTTTCTTCCTTATGTAACATGCACTTATTTATCCTGTAAGTGACAAGTCTCTTGCCTTTCCTTCCTGCATGCCTAGTCCCAAACCTCTACTTCTTTTTATTCAGTCTAGATAAAACTCATTTAAAAAATAACTTTTGGAGCAACACTATTTGGAATTGATCTTTGTGGAAATTTAGGTTTTCTTCTGTCTACTTGTATTAATTATTCCTTCAACCTAGTGTTCAAAATTCAAATTACATTATTTATTCATCCTACTTAAAAAATAATCCCTCTTCCTCATTAAGTTCCATTAGAAAGAACACATTTTTAGTTCTTTTCAAATTGTTTACCGAGGTCAGACTAGAATACTTAGCATCTTGTAGATGCAAAATAAATATCATTTAATAAATAAATGAATGATTTTTTTTATCCAAAGACGCATGTGCACTCTGTATCTGTGAGTAAAACAACTGTTTCCATGGTAATATCTGAGAAACTAATTATATGAAGTATTTGTCATTGCTGAATAAAATGAATTAGGACCATGGTTCTAAAATGTGAGTATCTACCACATGTCAAGCATTGGCTGCATGCAAATTTTGACATATAGGAAGAAATACTTGTGATAGTTCTCTGATAATCAAATGATATATATAAATAAGTATTTGACAGAGAAAAGAGGAATAAACAGTATAAATCAAAGTATTTTTTCTGACACAGATATAAATTTGGTGTCAAAAAAGATGCCAATTTTAATTTATATAGATATTATAAAAGCTTAAAATATTCTTCACTAACTTTATGTATAGTAATAGGGTAAGCTGTATTCTGAAAAGGGGTTGAACTACAGCAATCTGTCATTTAACTCTCAAAAGATAAGTGATCTTAGGGCCGGAGTGATGGTGCAGCAGTAAGGGCATTTGCCTTGGATGAGGCTGACCCAGGATGGAGCTTAGTTTGATCCCCCAATCCATGACCGATTTTTGAGTGCATAGCCAGGAGTAACCCCTGAGAGTTACCGGGTGTGGCCCAAAAACCAAAAAACTAAAAACAAACAAAAAAAATCTACAAAAGATAAGTGATCTTAAAACTACAGGATTTGATGAACTAAAATATAATTTCAACTCAGCCACTGTGTTTTCAGTGACCTGAAGAAATTCTCTTGATTCTAGATGTGTGATAAGCAAGAGGTTTAAAAACAAAAACAAAACAAGAAAATAAAAACCTAAAATAAAATCTAAAATAAAAACCATATAAATAGAAATCAAGAAAGATCATATTGGTGATATCAGGCCTATGACAGCTATAGGAGATCCTCTGGCCAACAATGGTCACTGAAATCCACTATTCCTTCATAGTGGATTAAAGATCTTACCTTTTCCACAGCTGGAGCCTATTCCTCACCTTTCCAGAAAGATTACCAAATCTGTCTTATGCCCATCTGAATCATTTTCAAGCATCCATCAAAATAGTAGAATGTTTTCTGTCTTTGGTAGTGCAACTTTCCTTCTAAAACTTTTAATTCTGCCTATTAATATAACTTCCTCATGTCTTCAGACTCCTCCCTCCACAATATTCCTTTTAATTCTATAATTTTAAAAATTTATTTTACATATTTTAGAGGGAAAAATACCCTAAGAAAAAGAAACAGATTTTTAAGTTGATGTTTGCCACACAGTTCCCTACTACTGAGAAAAAATCCTAAAATACAACTTGTGTTTGATATGTATTTATCAACCTACTGGATAAATAAACTGTTATATTTTTTGGAAGTTTGAAAAATATCATAGCTACCCTCATTGTTAATCAGAGAGAAGTGAGTCTATTCTGCTTTAACTGCAGACAGAGTAATCTGTAAATATTGACCATTACTGAATTCGAGACTAATGATGTGCATGATCTTATAACTTCTGACTTAAGTCAGTTATTTATAACTATGGATAAAAAGTGTTTTTTTAAGGAGGAGAGCAAGTAATAGTACAATATATAAGATGCTTGTCTTGCATGTGGCTTTTTCAGATCTTATATCTTATACCTCATAGATCCTCCAACCCTACCAGGAGTGAAACCCTACCCTGAGTGAAAGCCAGGAGTGAGCCCTAATCACCTCTGAATGTGACCAAAACACACAAAAGTTTAATATATAGAATGAACTAGCAGTTAGAAAATATTATATTACCATATCATTGTGAAAGAAAGGGGAAATTAAAAAGGATTCAAATATAAAGGAATTTTGGTTGGTTTTGAATAATATGAATCTGATCTATTTTTCTCAGCTGTCTTAAGGGAAAAGGTTCCAGAAGAGTTTCCTCTTGGTCCCATATCATGAGGTGATAGAAAGACATGAATTTCAATTCTACTTCTGAAGTGAATTTATGACAATTTTAGCGCAGATGTAGCATGAAAGAAAATATGTACTTAGGAAGGAGGAAAGTACCTCTCTCTTTACTAGCTCTAACCAGAAGTCTCTTGGTCTTTATTATTTAAGGTTTGCCCTTGATTACTGCTAATGATTTCCAGTTACACCAACTCCTCGCAAGCCAATCCTCTTCTTTTTAGCCTTCCAGGCAATCCAGACTTGCCAACTTTACCTTCCCACTTTTCTCTGAGGCTGCAGTTATCATTCATCAATTGAAGAAAACTATTAACAAGACTGCAAGTTTTCTGCTAATTCAGGTCTTGACTTTTGTTTCCATAAGAGTGCGATTACCTGATAATGAATATGCTAAACTCAATGCCAGCCCATTTTTGTATGGTTAGACATACCAATGGGCTACTTGGAATCAAACCCAGAACAAAGTATCTATACCCTCCAATCCTTTGAACCATCTGCCCAGTACCAAACTAATCGCTTAGATTTGAGTTTTGGAAGGAAATGTGAGGAAAGGAAAGTGTTGGAGTGGACAGTGCAGAAAATCAAACATAGAGCCTCATACATGCAAATGCTTCACTGCTGAGCCATATCTATGCTGATTTACATAATTAGATTATTTATTTGGACAGCAAGAATGACTTTTAACAACTTTTAAATGTAAAACTGACATAAATGAGCCATAAAAAGTGGTCTAGATATGATGAAATGTATCAAACATGAGTTAAAACTGGCATAAAGGACCCAAGGAACTCAGGAGGTGTTAGAACTGCTTGTGCTTTGACCTATCTATGGACATTCAAGAATTATTCTGTGAAAGTCTGATATCATTTGATAAAAAGTGAACACTAATCAAAAGACTATACAGTTCAATTAATGATAATATGGCACATATATATGTAAGTATATGTATATATGCAATGTGAAAATTAATTGGATTAACAAAAATCAGAAAACAAAAGATTATTTTATTTTAATTTTGAAAAGAAAGATGATAAAACAATGAAGTCGTTTGTTTTTGCTGAGGAGTCATTTAAATTTAATAAATAGGATGTATAGGGTAAGTTTCTAAATTCTTGTAGTTTAAAAGTCATGTATATCTACAGCATAGTGAAGCCATAGTTAAGTTTGCAGTATAGTGTCACAAACTCTTTGAATTTGTGTAATGTTTCTAATGATCAATGGAATTCTATTTAAATTCTAATGTGTTTGTCAGATACAAAGAGTCATAAATGTCTGACTTCTAAGTTTGTCATCGCTATATTATACCAGCAATGTTCAGACCCACACAACCACATTATAAATTGACATGAATATATTTTGGTCTAACTCACATCTCCAACTTAGCCTAATTACTGACAAAATCATTCTATGTAGAAATATGTAATATATACATATATATATGTTTGAATGAACACACATACATACACACTTCATTCTCTCCAAATGATAATTTGTAAAAATACTGAGAATATTGATAAAATTAAGAAATATTGATACTAAGCTTAGAACTGTTAAGAAATAGCGTATATTGTTAAAGGTGATATACTATTTCTAAATGGCATATATTTAATAATAAGTATATGCTAATTCAGTGTTGGAAATTAATCAGCATTTATTCTGTGTGCGTTATTTGGAAGCAATGTATCCTTCATCTATATGAAAGTAATCTAAAGGGAAAAGTTCCCTTGTTTTATAAGAAGGTAATATAGTAATTTTTCCTAATAAATAAAAGTATGGAACAATGGTACTTTCTTTAAGGGTAAAAAAGTCTGACTTGTCAGGTAAGCTGCTCAGCAAATAGTAAGTTTAATTCCTAACACCCACATGAGGCACAAGAATAGTTGGATTCACAACTCCAGTGTCATGCTGTCAGCTGCTGTTTATTTAAATTAAAATGTCACCATCCAGAAATAAATTAGGAAGTTGAAAAACGATAAATTTCTTAAACATACAGTACTTTTGGCACCTTGTTAAAATCAAACTATTACATTTGTGGCTTTTAGAACTTTACACAGACTATATTCATTTTGACATTCAAAGTATATAGCAGGTTTTGTTTTTGTTCTAGATCTTCTTGCTTATTTAGTGCTCACTTTCCTTTCTTCTACTTTCTTCCAGCCCACTTACTACCTCTCCTCTCTCCTTTCCCTTCTGGCTTTGCCATTTCCCCCTCTTTTTCTACCTTTGTGAATTTCTTTTTTTTCTCTGTCTAGCATCTATCTACGCTATAGGAAACAAGTTAAAAACACACACACATACACAGTTCCATTAATAAACAATGATCAGATGCTTTACTTGCATGCCTAGTGCTTAAAGCATATTGCTCATCTTATGTTTATCTAAACATATCTACATTTTTACAGATTTGAATATTCACTTCCTCCAACTGATCTTTCTAGGTTTCATCTTTGTTCTTCTATATTCCACAAGTAGCATATGTGCCCTCCCCAGGAACTTCTCCCCTTGTTTTCTGTCGCTTGAAGGTTAAAAAGTTGGACACATCAGTCTAAGTCCTACCCTGCTATCACTCACATCGTTCGCTATTTTAAAATAGTTTCTTGGCTCTAGGTTCATAGCACAGCAGGTTGTTCCAATTCAGGAGCCAATTTGGTCATAAGTAGGAAGAGAATTAACATCTCAAGGAGAAAAATATTTCCTCTGTTCCCATTTGGATAGTTTCTGTCTTTGACTTTGCAGATCATAGATGATGCAAATGCACACTCTACTATAGGTTAATCAAATATGAGACAGTGGTATACAAACATATTCAGCATTAACAACATGGAGATATTTACTTGGCCGGGTTTTCCATTTTCACATAAAAATGCCTCATATTCGGATGCGAACTCAGGGGCGTTGTCATTGACATCCAGCACTTTAATAGCAACAGGTACTCGTGATATCTGACTGTGGTTCCCTATGGGAAGGAAAAAATAACATCAGCATTGTGGGTTTTTCAATGTAACGTGCAACTCAACTTTCTTCCTGAAAGCATGTATCAGTTCCAACTTCCTTTTTGGATGTGTTTGCTTAAAAATGTACAAATGATTATTTTAGTAACCGTTTGCTGAGCTTAGCTTGTTACACACCATCTCAAAAAATTAATTTTGGATAAAAAGTTTAATGTAGAGGGGGATATAGAGATAGCACAGCGGTAGGATGCTTGCCTTGCATGCAGCAGATCCAGAACGAATGGTAGTTCGAATTCCAGTATCGTACATGATCCTCTGTGCCTGCCAGGAGAGATTTCTGAGTGCACAGCCAGGACTAACCACTGAACACTGCCAGGTGTGACCCCCAAAATCAATATATATATACACATATATATGTATATATATAATTTTATGAACAAAGTCCATTACAAAAAAAGGAAATGCAAGATGCTTTATTTCTTTGTGTATCTTGGCCATGTAGTAAAGTAGAAGATAGTAATATATAGCTAAAAAATATAGCTCAAATGAGAATCAAATAAATTTTTGATATTTGTCCTTAATCATGATATCTTAAAGTTGGGAATCATAGAATTTTATCAATTTAATATTTTATTAAAATTAACTTTGTGATATGTTGAAATAGATAGGCATTAGTGATTTTAATGTTGTCATTTTCATCAGTATAAAAATAATCTTCTAATATTTATAGGTCAATTCCAATACTAAGGAATTTAGTAGATAATCAATTAAATCCTTAAATTTCATATCTATATACACATGTATACATATTTGCATGCATGCAAGTGAACACAGAGACCTGGTTGAAAAAAATGCATTGCTTACTTGAGATATGTGATAATCTTTCATTTGTCATAAATGTAATAAAATTTAACTCTCAGCGCCTAATATTCTTTGATCTCTTGCAGTTTAATACAGACTGCATTCACATGATGGCTAATGCTTTGTGTTTTTATGGCAAAGAAAATTTATCAACAAGCCAAGAGGGGAAAGTTTCTGACTCAAAATACAAAACAAAAGTCCCATAGATTTGCATTTGGTAGATCAAACTCTTTTTTTTTGACCTTTGACTAAATTCAGATATCTAGAAGATTCATTTAGTCATTAAATATAAAAGTATTTCTAAAAGACACATCAAATAGTCATGGCCATGTTACACATTTACAGTTTATTAACTCTACTGGCAATGCAACAAAATTTGAGTTTAGCTAACCACAGTGGTCACTTTCAGTATTCTAATTTTATTAACTATGGATGGAAAGATACTGTGTTGAGGAATTCCAACTACTTTAAAAAGGAATATAGCATAACTTAAAAAAAATTCTAGTCAGAGGCCTTAAGTAATCTCAACTGATCTACCATTATTCTTTAACTGTCTGTGTCTAATTAATTTGTTTAAGAGGAAGAATGGGTATCTCTACTTTGGAGATACTTTAGAGGAAGATTTCTAGTAATAAAGATTAAAGTATTTTAAATAAGGTGTGATTACATCTTTAAAGATTTATGTCTTTTTTTCTATCATGACCATGAGCAGAATAGCAGCTGCTAGAGAGTATAAAGGGATAGTGTTTGCAGTAAACAAACAACATCTGGATTCCCAATGTTCTATACTTTCACTATGCTAGTGAACAAATTAATTTTCCTCAACAGAGAAGGAGGTGTTTCCAACATAGCCAGAGTTACTCAGTGACCATGGAATGCTGGGGGTAAAGCCTGAGTAACCTGCATGCAATGTATACACTCCAGACCTTTGAACTTCTTCTCAGACCCTCATTTTATTCCAGAGGAAATAAAACTTAAAACTCATCAGTTGATTTACAGATTATTATGAACACATAAGGAAAAATTATGTACTCAATGATATTGGGAACCTACTCAAAGATATTTCCATTTATTTTTGGTAATTGTTAATTTAATTGGCACCAGGAAAAATGAAATTTAACTAGTAAAAAGCAAGATATTTCACACAATTGTATCCCTTTTAATCTTCATTAAAAACCTATGAAGCAGTTCATGTAATTTCCATATTTCATATATGGAGATTAACACTCAAAAGTTCAAAAGATGAGGTGGTAATGTTGCACTGTTGAAGGGGGTGTTCTTCACATGACCGAAATCACAAACACATATGTAATCAAAACGCTTAAATTAAAAAAAAAAGGGGGGGGAAAAAAAAGAAGGAAAAAAAATAAGGCCTCCCAATTCTTACCACAGGCTGTGTTCCTCACACGGACTGTATAGTAAAAGGAGGTACAGCAAACGCACCCTATATACACTTCAACCCAGACCCTTGCCTGGTCTGGATTGGAAATTGGGGACAAAAAAAAAAAGATATATTTTGGGATTCTCAAAGTATATCATTTTCAAAGCACAATACTAAAGAATTTTAAATCCAAATATTTGCCTTTATGTTTATTTGTAAAGGCAATCAATAATGATATTTTCTTCTGGAATGCTCATAGATTGGTTATATTTATCTCAAAAAGTCAAGTTTTTAAAATTTAAAGGCAAATATCAAGTAACATGTTAAATAATACCTAACTGGATTCTACTTCAATTAACATTTTCAGATTTGCACTCATATCTTGCAAACCTCCTTGAGAGCTGTACTATTTAATATCCATATTTTACCTATGGTATTATTTCTTCTGATTTTCTTCTAGTTAATTTATTAATTTTAATTTAGAATTATTTGCATTTTAATTCCAAGAACTAATGATAATATAATCACTCATTTCCATTACAAATTATAAACAAATATATGCATATTTTAAATAGTTATAAGGATATTCAATTATTTTTATATTTGATCTTCCTATATTCAAGAAATGGCCCATGATGAACAGAGTTTTGAATTGTGTCTTTAGACTAGACAGTGAATGGTATATACTTTTTTTATATAAAAAAAGTACAGGGAAAAGTTAGTAAATTTCTTATATTAAATTTTGCTTTTCAAAAAATGAAGAAAATAAGTGAATCAAATTCATAGACAATGATTAGGATAAGTCTACTAAAGATGATTTTTCTACCATTTCTCTTTCTTATCACATCTGAGTATGTACATTTGTGTGTACACACACAAACTTATACACATGCCCTCTGCAGATAAGCATGCACATATGGGATCTCAGTCTAATATTTAGGCAAAAGGATAATTATATTTTGAACTCATCTATTTTCTCTCTATCTTATAGCTTTAATAAATACCAATTATCTCCTAGAACTAGAAAGCCATCAGGAAGTAAATCTCAATCATAGAAGTTGGAGAAGCTCCGTGAGTTTCTTCTTGGGATAATTTTCAACATAAAAGTATGATACTTTATCTCATATGTTTTCTTAGACAAGAATATTCATTCCAGAGACACAGAGCTTTGAAATTAAGCATTGTTATTTTTCTTAGAGGGAATGTTGCACTGAGTACTGGTCATTTGTTACTTAAAATAATGAATGACAGCATGTTCTTCCAAATAGGATATTTAATAAGTCTTAGGACTGCTACAAAAATAACATACTTTAATGTAATGAAAATGAGTTTTTAATTTATAATTAAATTTTCATTTATAAATACATTTTTCTATAGTTTGTTCTGTGGGAAACATAGAACTAAATTTGGAATCTATCACCTATGCCTACAAAACTCACATGAGATAAACTTTATGCTCCAGGATGATCTTCACTCAAGTTCAAGGAATTACTTCATATTTAACAATTCAATGTAACAATTCCCAAAATTGTCAAAATAACGTTTTCTGAAATAGTTATGTTAGATATATTTCTTGACATTTACTTTGAATTTAGTAGTTCAGATTTTACCTCATAAAAATATTAAAATAAAACATAATCAATATAACCTGTCACTGAAAAAGTGGTCTGCTAAGTGGAGACTAATGAGATGGTTGGATTCCTGGAGCCTTGGGAGTTACATAAAACACACTGGGAAGTTAAATTTAATGAACAGTAACATAATCTTCCCTATTTATAACTATTAAATTCCTTGTAACCCTTCAAGATTCTGTCCTAGCAACATCTCTTTCAAGGAGCTTCTAAAGACATGATCCAGAATCTCGCTCCCTCCATACACCACTTTTTAAAGTCTTGTAGTAATGACAGCAGGATGAGCTGCAACAGATAGAAATTCCATGATAGTTGGTTAAAAAGAAAAGATTTTAGAAATAAAAGAAAAATTTTAAGAATTTCCAGACATTTACATTTATTCAAGAAGCTAATAAGACTTGGACAGATTCACCCCCAAGCTATTAAGAGGCAAGAGCTTGACGCATAAGGGACACACCATTAGTCAGGCGCATATTTACCAGATACTTTTTGCTGAGGCTAAGATCCTAGCAATCGCAGTGGAATCTGCCTTCTGACGAGTCACTCCTCACAGGACAGATTCTGCATTGGACTGGTTGCCCTTAAGAATCATGCAGTCCTAGTCATTCTTATCTTGGCTCATATTTATGTTGACAAAATTAAACTAAAAAGATTTGAGGTTAACACCCCCCCTACTCCACAGTGTCACTTATAATACTGGGGATGTGCTGAGAGGCAAATGGGAGCAAGTAACTTTAGTAGTTTCATATATGAAAAGGCTAAAAGATGGACCAGAAAATGGTCAGATAATATTCATCTAGAAGGAACCAAGATATTCCTAGTCTGTGAATACTTATCCCACTCTTTACCTTCATCTTCGGAGTACTGTCTTTTATTTTTATTTTTTAACCTCCTCTCTGTCTAAAAAAATTCACCAACCTTTAAATAAGTAATCGCTTAAGGTGATCATCTAGTTTCAACATGGTTGAATAACTTGCAATTTTCTCCTGAGGAATTTTTATCATTCATTATTTTTCTTTCTGTCAGATTTTTTTATTGTTCAATAATTACATTTGCATTTCCAGTTACTAGGGCAAAACTCCTAAAATAATCCATAAACTCTGAACATAATCCACGCTGGAAGATCATCATCATGCTTTGTTTACTAAGAGATGTTTTTTCAAATGTTACAAGAAAGATTTAAGAGTCCTATGTTGTAGCTTTAAGTAATGAAATGCTGTAAAGAAATGTAAACAGAATCAGCCATATGTGAAAAGGCTCAGACACCCAGAGACCATCCTATCAGGTCAGAATAGAGGTTTCAGAAAACAATGTTGCAGTCCAAATAGAAAGAATCTCCTATTTTATGCTAAGAGGAATAGGCTGTATCCTGTGATTACTTGCAAACCATTGAACTCTTTCTTGATGAAATTTACAATTAAAAAAGTCACTATAAAACAGTGAGACAAAAAAAGTTAAGTTCTTGTTTCCCAAGTACATGATGGTGTCAGAATTTTTATGGGCATTTTTTTTTGAATCACTAAAACTGAGAGAAAAGAAATGAAATAAAACAAGCAAGATACCTCCACACATGCGGTCCTTATCTGTATTAGAAAAACAAGCACATTTGAAATCTCTATAACTTATTGTAATTTTTCAACAAAAATGTCATATTTAAATGGAAATTTACTTTTATCAAGATTGGTAAAGTGATAGTTCCAGTTTTAAAGGTCTTTAAATTTTTTTTCTCATATAGAGCAATAAGATTAATTGGATAAGCTTCTATGACAATTATTCATTCCCTTGTGACTGTCCAAAAATGTTTGCCATTCATCTAACACACAAGCATTAAATATAAAGACATTGTAATTAGAAACTTGATTAGGATTCATTAAAGGTTAATTTTATAAACAGAGAAGATGTGACAAAGTGGTGTGGAAAGAAAAGCCCTTTTCAATTGGCCACGAAAGTCAGACTTCTCTGTGATGAAGAAAAGACTGCAATGGCAATTCGAATAAACAATTCTTTGACTTCTAACATATGAATTGTAGTGACTTCCTGTCACCTCTCTGTCACATAGCCTCATGAATTGCCCATTAATTTTGCCCTTTTATAATCAACAGTAATGGACTACTGCCAAGTCCAAGTTACTTGGGAATTTGCTTCTAACTAGTTTCCACAAGCTGCTGTTTTTGCAGGCATCGATTGAAATAAGCAGCCTCTCCTTTTCAGACTATGAGAGGAAAAAATGATTTGACAAATTTAGATATACTGTTGGGGTTCAATAAATAAATCTTGAGCCTCTACAAGTTGATGGATGGAAGCCATAAGCAGTAAATTACTATCAACAGGGGAATGCAAAATAAGAGGAATTATAATTGAAAAGGGGATGAGAGAAACTTCAGAAGTTTATAAAATAGAAAGATGTGAACTGAATATAAAATAAGAAAGATAGCAACTTAGGAAATTTAAAATTAAATAGAATGAAAATTTGAGGGACAGTCTTGGAAATGGGTTTAGGCTCTCTGGTGACTAAGATAAAAAATTTAAGGTTTTTTTCTCTATATAGTGTAATAATGTCTAAATCACTACAGACAGTTTACAAAAATATATTACCAGATAGTATAGGAATAAGGTAGGATATTGCTAATTAATGGACATTAGTAGAGTACAAGTTCTGCTGTGTATAATTTTGTTAGGTTAGTATTTTATTTGATATGGAAAGAGAATTGATCAGTAGCTGTGGGGTGTATTTTATAGGCTTTTTTCCCTTAAAATACAATGAAATGCATTTAAATGCATCACATTTATGTTATAAGAGCAACTGTGCTGATGCGTTGGTTATTTCTTTTGATACTCTGGTTTCTCATGTATAGAAGGAAAAGTTGCCCATCCAATTTTAAACCATTTTTCTTTATAGGTTTGTGAAAATTTCAGCAAGTCTTATTTTTTAAAGGAGTCATTCTATTCTACTTAAAATATTACTAATTTGCAGGAAAATTAGGAATTTTATTTAGAATTTTAATTAGACTGAAATTTTACCATTTAAAGAATGAACAAAACTTGAAAGTTAAAAAACTCTTCTGTTAATTGTGAAGTAGTTACTGTAAAGAAAAACAGTTTTTTCACAAAGAAAGCCTAAATTATGGAATATTTGAAATGAAGAAGAAAATGGCACTTAAATATGGTAGCTTTGATTCCAATTTTTATTGACCCCTGTCTGTTTTCATTCTTTATGCTAAAAAGCATGTTCTCTGGCTCCACCATTTTCCTATGTTTTTAATAGAGGAAAAAAAGTGTGAAGTCCCTTACTTATTATATTCATTTCAAGTGAATAGCATTTAACATTTGTCAACTTCTTCAATTCACATTTTCTTTAAAAATCGAAAATAGGGGCCAGAGCAGTGACACAGCAGTAGGGAATTTGCCTCGCATGCAACTGACCTAAGACTGACCGCAGTTTGATCCCCCAGAGTACCATATGGTCCCCCTTGGATAGGAATGATTTCTGAGCGCACAGTCAGGTGTAACCCCTGAGCATCACTGGGTGTGGCCCAAAAATTAAAAAAAAGTAAAAAATAAACTTTTAAACCTCATTTCTATTTTCTCTGAGTATTTTTAATATACCAATCAACCAATGATATGAAGCTTACCCAAAGATTGGTGAGTGCAGTTAAAGAAATAACTGCACCAAAGACTATTATGACAATGATTGTGAATGGGGGAAAAAACATACACAATATGTGCACATCCTAATTTCCCAGAGATCAGTACTTGTGATTTGAAGGGAAAATGCTAAAAGTTTATTTTATTTTTACTATATGTATTATATATTACACATATGATTTTAGTTGGGTTTCAGTCATAAAAAACATATTGTTTCAAATGATCTTCTGAGAATATTTGATAATGATTGAGAGGGGATAATTGAATTTATGAACTTTTTGAATACTATCTGTTAACTATATGTAAAACTTAAGTAGTCACATTCTAACTAAAGGTAGCATTAATCGTAGGTTTTAAGTAAAATAATTAATTCTAATGAGGATAGAATTATTATATTTCCTGCTGGTGGAGGTTCTGATCACAAGTGCTCTGGTATTCTGCCTGGTAATACTAGGAATGGTGTTAGGATCATCACATGCAAGGCAAGTGACATACTATACTTCACAATTGTGTAATGGAAAATCCTTGTAACATATACTTCACTAGATTAAATATAAATATATGAAGTTATTGATAAACAAATATCGAGATTTAAAAAAGCCCTTATGATCCTTTGATTGAAACCTGGTCTGATAAAACCAGGAATTATTAAAGTTATCTTTGTAATAAGTAAATATGTAACATTAGTTTTTATTTCATTATATTCCAAGACAACTGTATTTCTTTATTATATACACTGTTTTGTTATATTTTGTCATTGTACATATTATTCTGATAGATACCAATGTGGTTTTATTTTGTTGAATTTTAGGTGCATGTGTTTACCACATCTTTTTTAGTTTTTTTTTTATTTCCTTCTTAGAGTCCCAAGTACATGTCCATGTCTTTCTTTTACATCTGATTCTATTTCATACAAATATTAAATTAAATTAATTAATTATTTATTGTGTTCTATTTGGTAATCTATTTTCTTTTAATAAATCTGTAATTCTAAGCTGCCAAAAAACAAAGTTATGATTGTATTTCTAAATCCTTACTGGTTTTCTCCTTAATTATTTCAAATAGGATTGACTCAAGATTATTGGAATTGAATTTCTTAAGATTACTTTTACAATGAAATTCAAATTAAATCCCTTATAGGATAGGATCTTAATTAGGGAGACTCACTCTTACAAACAGATTCATATATAGATTCATTTAATATTCAGTTTAAATGTTCCTTCTAAACCACCTTAAATAACAATGTATACCCAATACACACAATCAGAATGCATACTTGAAAATGCAACCACATATATACTGTGTTATTGAAGAAAACTAATATTGTAGATTTCCCAATACACATTAAAAGATCATAAATAGTGATAACACTGTAAAAATTTTTTAATGGAAAAGTAATTTCTGGGCATGATTGGAATGAAACCAACCTATGAGTTACTCATCATAATATATAATATAGATATAATGCCTTCTAAACTTCCAGTGAATCTTTAGAGACATATTGTATGGACTCTACTCACTTTGTGCATATTTACTCAGAACTAAAATGTAGTAAAAACAACATATAAATTTAGGGCAATTTCTTTTTTTGTTTGTTTGTTTGTTTTTTGGGTCACACCCAGTGACGCTCAGGGGTTACTCCTGGCTATCTGCTCAGAAGTCGCTCCTGGCAGGCACGGGGAACCATATGGGGAACCGGGGGATCGAACCGCGGTCCCTCTTAGGTTAGCGCAGGCACCTTATCTCCAGTGCCACCGCCCGGCCCCTGGCAATTTCAAGCAAGCAAACAACTAGAAACAATAGACTTTACTATAACATCGGTGGGTAAAACTATCTTAAAATATAATAATTTTAATATGGTCACTTCCCAAACAATGAAATACCCTAAATAAATAAGCAGTACTAAAAAGCTGAATAATTCCATTAACATATATTATTTTAGTAAATCTATATTCAAAAACTTTAATTACTGAAATGATCCTCTTATCCTCGGAGAAGCAGAAAAATAGAACTTTTGTAATTGAATGTGCAACAATAAAGTGCAAACAACTAGAATGTATAAAATCTAAAGTTTTATGCTAATGGTTTCATACAATGAATACACCTATGAATTCACTATCTAGATCAAAAAAATGCAGCAAAATCTACATTCTCGATATGTGTTTTCTTGTCAAGGTAATCTCTACTGACTTTCTTAACACTATCTTGTTTCCCCTATTCAGAGCACCATTAAAAATGAATTCATATAGTGTTCACACTTCTATAAATATTTTCTTAGTTTAATGTAACATCTGTAAGATTACCTAAGACCACAATTCATTTTTTGCATTTTTTCTAAAAGGCAATTCATTTTTTGCATTATTTGTAAATGAATTCCTTGTACAAATATACCAAAAATTGGATGCACCAACTGACACTGTGGCAAGCAATGTATTTAAAATGTACATCTTCAACACTTGGTAAAGCCAACTATATAGCACATGTTATTCCTTCCCACACCTTTGGTATGCGTTTATAATTTAAGCAATCTTAGAGGTAAGTTTTGCATATAGAACTTAATTTCAAAAATCCTAAGCCTTTTATATAAAAACCTAATATGCCTACTGGCTATTTGGCTATTTTTTTCAATACAAACTAACATTTGGGTGTGAAGAAGGGGGCGAAGAGAAATAATAGAGGGCCTAAGGTATATGCCTTGCATGGGGCTCACTTTCGCTCCATCCCTAACAGAAAAATGGACCCTCAAACTTGGCCTTATGTATCCCTAAAAGCCTCTATGCACTGCGGGAATGCAACAAAGCCTTTTGGCTAGTCTGCATGTTCTAATTTCATTTGTTTTCAGTTGACTTTAATACTTCCTTTACTCTGTATCTCTATATCATATGAGACGATCCCTCCTGTTTCCCTAACCTATTTCATTTTGCATGACTGTCCCTTACCATAATTCTATTTTCATGATCAAAAAGGCAATACTTTTGTGTGTTTGTTTGTTTTTTTTGTCACACCCGGCAGTACTCAGAGATTCCTCTTGGATCTATGCTCAGATATCGATCCTGGCAGGCTCGGGTACCATATGGAATGCCGGGATTTGAACTACTGTCTTGCATGCAAGGCAAATGCCCTACCTCCATGCTATCTCTATGGCCCAAAAAGGCAAGATTGTATCTTTAGTTGTATGTGAGTAGTATTTCATTGTATTATAGCATCATGTATTTGATTATAAGTGAGTAGTATTCCATAGTATTCCAATATATATTCATATGTTCATATATTTAAATATATATTCATATATATATAATTATATATTCATATGCATACATACATATCATATCACATTTTATCTGTTTTATTTATTTATTTTTTGGTTTTTGGGTCACACCCGGCAGTGCTCAGGGGTTACTCCTGGCTCCATGCTCAGAAATTGCTCCTGGCAAGCACGGGGGATCATATGGGGCATCAGGATTTGAACCGATGACCTTTTGCATGAAAGGCAAACGCCTTACCTCCATGCTATCTCCCGGGCCCCTTATCTGTTTTTCTATGTTTGACCATTTGGATTATTTCTATAACTTGATTATTGTAAATAATGTTGCAATGAACATAGGTTTTCATATATCTTTTATGGATTAATACATTGTATGATTTTTAAGATATATAATGAAGTTTTTATGGCATTTATTTTTAATATTTTGAGAAATCCCAATACTTTTATTTATTTGCATCATGTTGTACTGTCTAAAATAGTCAGCGGAATTGAAGTAGCAATAGTAGACAAGCTTATCTTATTTCCAGTCTGTCTCAGCTTTCAGTATTTTACCATTAGTTCTGATATTTGCTATGTTCTTTTAGCAGGTACTCTTTATCAGATTAAATTCCCTCTATGTCTATTTTTTCACAAAAGAAATGAACACAGAACATTTTCTTCGTTTTTGAAATTGATCTTATTTTTCCCTATTTCGCTCTCTACATTTTAATTTGTATTAATAGATTTTCAGATGCTATAATATGCCCCTGTTTTCCCTAGGTATACTTTTATATTTTTATATTGACTTTGATTTGATAATGTTACCTAGAATTTTATGAGAAACTGGCT
>PVKC010009521.1:0-26725 GCA_004027635.1 Crocidura indochinensis
TGGGAAAAAAAAAAAAAAAAAAAGAAAAAAAATAGGATTTGAGAGTTCACTGCTACTTAATAAAATTAAGTTGAATATTGCAATTTGGGCAAAGACAATTGTCCAAGAAAATTGAAAAATTTTCATGTTGCAAAATTATTATAAACAATGATTATGCATTTCATATGTATTTGAAATTTAATATATAATAATTATTAATAGGTATTTATAAGAAAAAGTAAACAGGTTCTACTTTTATGTAGTTGGGTTATTTAGGATATATTCAACTGTACTCAAGAACTACTACTGATTGGGCTCAGGGAACATATATGGGATAGAGGCCAGGTTAACCATGTGTAAGGCAAGTGCCATATCTGTTATACTGTTCCTCTAGCCCTAATTTTATAGTGCTATATAAACTTCTTTATATCTTATGAAAACTTATTATTATTCCCTTTGTGTAGAAGAGTGAATAGAGGCAAAGATAGTATGAGTAGATCTGTTGACTGTTTGGGATGATTACTATATTGTGAAAGGATGAATACCTTTGAATAGGTTGTTTCATTTTGATATCTACAATGAATCTCTATTAATTATCAATTCTTTGCTGTATTAATGAAATAAATTATATTTTTAACAAAATGTTGCCTTCTTTGGCAGCTTTAAAACAAGATGAACAAATGTTCTGATACACTTGCATTGAAAGGCAGGATCTGTGTTTCTTTTTGTTCTGTGATTGTGCAATCAAAATAACACAGTTAAAATAACACAGTAATGATTTCAGACTTTAAGAATATTATAACTACTTCCTATCTTTTAGAATGCTTGCTCTTGGATCCCAGTCATTAAAATATAAGAAAGCCTAAGCCATTCAGACCTAAACACCATGGCATATCCAGCTCACAATAGTACAATAGTAGCTGAACTTCCAGATTAAAGCCAAATCCAATTTGCTAAGCATGAATAAGACATCTCAAATAGGGTTCTTTAGTCTTAACCTAAGCTTTGTTTGGTATTGCTGCATGGATCACAAATTGATTCCTTCCCAAATTACAGACATGTAAGCAAAAAAGGACCCAAAATATTGTTTTGAGATAATAAATTTTGAAGTTATTTTTAGTAATGATATAAATTCTGAGGAAAGGACAAGGTCCCAATTGTGTTTTCTCCAATGTCCCCAAATAGGTGTAACTTTAAAATTTTCAATGTTTTTATTTATCAATTATTCATTTAAAATTACTTTATTTAAACACCATAGATAAAAGGTTGTTCATAATACATTTTTTTCAGATACAACGTTATTTATGATTGAGTTTCAGTCATGTAATGTACAACACTCTTTCACTAGTGCTCATTTCTTACCTCCAATTCCTAGTTTTCTCTCCTTCCCTATCCTGCCTGCCTAGGTGACATAATTTCTCTCTCATTTTCTCTCTCACCATTTCCCCCCACCCCTCTTTTAGACATTATAGTTTGCATTATTGTTACTGAGGTGTATAATGCCCATCACTTTATCTCCTTTAAGCACCCAATTCTTGGCCAGAATTATCATTTCCAACCATCATTATCATAGTGGTCCCTTCTCTGCCCTAACTGTACTCTCCTACTACTATGGGAAGCTTCGGACCATGAAATAGTTTTCCTGGTCATTATATCTGTTGTCTTTGATATTATTAGCATACTATATTTTTCCTGATATCTCACAAATGAGTGAGATTATTCTATGTCTAGTCCTCTTCCTTTGACTCAATTTTCATAACTTCATTTTTTCCAAACAGTTCCATAGTATTATATTGAACCAGTGTCTTTAACCACACATCTATTCTAGAACAATTTGGATTGTTCCCAGATTCTGACTATTGTGAATAGTGCTGCTATAAACATAGGGATACAGAGGGCTTTTATGCATTGTGTTTTTGGGGTTTTTTTTTTTTTGTTTTTTTGGGCCACACCCAGTGACGCTCAGGGGTTACTCCTGGCTATGCGCTCAGAAGTCGCTCCTAGGTTGGGGTACCATATGGGAAATGGGGGTATCGAACTGTGGTCCATCCTAGGCTAGCACTGGCAAGGCAGGCACCTTACCTCCAGCGCCACCGCCCAGCCCAGAGTTTTTGGGTTCTTAATGTATATCTGTAGAAGTAGTATTGCTGGATCCTATGAAAGATAAATTTCTAGTTTTTATGAGGAACATCTATGTTGTTTCTAAAAAGCATAGACCAGCTGACATTCTGACCAGCATGGAATCATAGTCCCTTTCTCCTTACATGTAAACCAACAATGGTTGTTCTTGTTTTTTATGATATGTGCGAATCTCTGTGGCATGAAGTAATATATTGTTGTATTGATTTACATCTCCCTAATGACTAATGATATGGACCATTCTTTTCATGTGCCTAGTCCCATCGGTTTAACTTTACTTCCACTTGCTTTGCCAGTGGTGCTTCTTCCTTGAAGATGCCGTTAGCTTTATTGTCATGAAGTATTCCACCTACATTTTCCTCTATGTATAATGATTTGATTTTTGTTGGACAGTGTTAAGGAGAAGTTTGAATTCACTATTTTGCATGTAGTTGACAAGTTTTCCCAGCACCACTTGTTGAGGCTTTCATTGCTCTACTTAGTATATCTTGCTCCTTAATCAAAGGTTAATTAGTTAATTTACCTGAGGGCCAGTCTCAGAATATTTAAGTCTATTCCATTGAGCTGAGGATTTGTCTTTATTTCAATGCCATGATGTTTTAATTACCACTGCTTTGTAGTAGAGTTTGAAATTTAGGAAATTGATGCCTCTCCTCCTCTTTCCCCCAAGGATTTCTTTAGCTATTTTATTGTTTTATTGTTCCATATAAATTTGAGGAGTGTTTATCTATTTTTCTGAAAAATTTCATGTGTAACCTATAAGGGTTGCATTAAATATATTGCCATTTTAGTGATGTTAATGCTTCCAACTAATGAGCAGGATATTGCTTCCTTTGTCCTCTTTTATTTCTTGTAGTACTATTTTTTAGTTTTCTTTTATTCTTTTTATATTTGGGCCACACCTGTAAATGTTCAGGAGTTACTCCTGGCTCTGCTCACAGAAAATACTCCTGGCAGGGTTGAGGACCTTATGGGATGGATGCTGGGAATTCAAACCAGTTGGCTGTGTGCAAGACAAATGCTGTACCAGCTGTTCTATCACTCTGGTCCCTTAGTTTATTTTTCTTTGTATAGGTCTTTCACTTCTTTAGTTAATTTGAATCTAAGATACTTGCTTTTCTAAGGTACAATTATGAATGAGGTTTTTAAAAAATAGCTTCCTCTCTTTCATTATTTTCATGGATTTTTGTGCATTATTTTTGTAGTCTGACACTGTACCATACAAATTTATTCTAGTAGCTTTTTGTTTTTGAACTACAACTGAAGGTGCTTGCTCAGGGTTTCTACTTGGTTCAGGGTTTATACTTGCTCCTTGCAGGCCTAGGTATTTCAGGGATCAAACCTGGGCTTGTCCCAGGTCAGCAGCGTGCAAAGCAAATGCCCTAGCTCTGTACTATCACTTCACCCCCAATAATAGCTACTTTAGAATCTTTAGGATTTTCTAAATATAGTGTCATGTCATTTGTGAATGGTGAGAGTCTGGCTCTTCATTTCATATGTGGATGTTATTTTAAATCTTAACCATTAATACTTACAAAAGAAGAAAGTAAACAGAGATTTCTGTGAAACACTAAACATTGTGAGAATTCTACTTACTTTAGAATAAATGCCTAATCTAATTTAGTAAGGATATACTGTGTTAGGTATACTGTGTTAGGTATAGTGATACTGTTATAACAGGCATTTTGCTGATCTAGTTCTTCTTGAGCTGATAATATACCATAAGGGTACATGATCAATTATTTTGTGATAATAAACCCCATTTTCTCATCTATAAAGTTAGAGGCTTTGAGAAGTGTTTACTGAGAGCCTTCACCACTAATATATTGTTTGTGGTGTTAAAATGCTAGTGGCTCCATTTGAAAACCTCAAATCTTTATTGTCAGCCCCCAAATATAGTTTAATTTATTATTTTTAGAGTATTTCATTTATAAGAATAATAAAAGTAAAATCCACCAGTACATACCTGTTGCTCTGTAATTAATAACAATTCTCCATCATATATTTAAAACTATAACCCAAAACAAAACAGAACAAAACAAAGGACCTTGTAGGGGAGATGAAGAAATAATAGACATGTCAAAATGGTGCAAATAACATTGACATCATAATTTGCTCAAAGTAATACCTATGAAACCTATAGTTCAGAATCGAACACTTTGCAAACACTCATTAAAGCCTGTTATTCTCTTGAGAAGCAGCAAAGACTAATTATTTGAAATATACAATGTTGGTCATGAAATTCTTTAAAATACTTTATATTTTTATAATAGCTTCTGTAATCTTAAATCTCTTATATGAAATTATTCTTGTTATATCACCTCTATACTTGCCGGGTTGCTACCTTATTCATTAATTGCTTAATGGATCCAATTAGAGCTTTGAAAAAATATTGTTATTTAATATACTAGAATGTCTTACTCATATGTTTGATAAGTGGCTATTAGTTTTATTAAATTTTCTTGTTTTATAAATAAGTATTATTTTTTAAATATGCATGCAAGAATATTTAGTCATATATCAATTAGTCATATATATGATATGTCATATATATACATATATATATATTGGCAGGAGGAGGCTTAGCTGGTGTGCTCAGAGGCTACTCCCAGCAGTGCTTGTATAAACATGTAGTTTCAGGGATGGAACCACAGCATCCCACCTCCAAAGCATCTGTTCCATCCTATTAAGTCTTCTCTCCTCCTCCCCTTATATTCTTATCACTATTATTTAAACAGTCAAGTACCAAGTTGTTTGTAATCTCTGAAAGAAATTGTCTTCAATTTGGATAGCTCTGGATTTTAGAAATAAATTATTTCACCAAAACCAGTTGCCTGTTGCTATCACTGGTAGCATTTTTAGTCATTTTGCATTAATTTGTTTTGTTCTTCCTCTATATTATACTTTTTAGAATTACTTTGCAGATATTACTGTTCCCTGATACTTTATATTCTATTTACCTATTTTCAGTTAGTATATACAGTGAGAAGACTTTTTGTTTGGTCTTGTATTTTTTATTTTTGTCTTGAGGCCATCTACTGTGGTGTTATAGATGTTGCTATGGGCAGTGTTCAGGGAAGTATCAGTGCCAGGGACCAAACCAGGATTGGCTATATGATAGGCAAGCACTTTTGCCTTTGAACTATCTTTCAGACCAGAGAAGGCTCTCTTTTAAGTAAAGGACTTTGTAAAACTCATACTTAATGACCTAATCTTTATTGCACAAAAATGGCATCAAGTTTGGTTTGGCTTAGAGCTAGCATATAGAAAAATACTGGAATATCTTTCAATATTTCCATTTATTGTATGCTATTAGATTGATGCTATCTGTAAGTGGTAAAGAATTTAGATAAGATTAAGAAATGGAAATTAAGGCCACTTATTCATGTATGCAGTGCCTGAGAAAAAATTGAAGTAGGTAAGTGTTGGCTACCATGGCCTGACAGAAGCCATTTTCTCAGCCTCTCTGCCATTTTCCAGCCTTGGGAATGCAAACAGCAAGGAGTCTATGTGCAGCTTCACCACAAGCCTGGGCTATCAGGAAACAGGTGGCCACAAAGTAATTAATAATTCTTTGAGCCTTGAGAGAAAGACACAGACTGGTATCACTTCCCCAGATATAGTTATACTCCCCCTGCCCATCTGCTTAGATCAATAAGGTCTGCATTCTTGTTCTCTGTTATATTGGTGTTACAAAGTTACTTCTTAAGGAGTTGCCCCACCATAAATCTGTTAAGGGCTTGGAAATGTAATCAGCAGGCTCTGCCCAGGGTCACAAAGTGTCTCTGTGAAAACTGCCTACGTGCAGGATTACCTCGCCCCTTGCCCACCTTCCATATTTGGGAGACAATGCCTTGCTGTGGCCTGCGCACCAAAAGAATGATTGACATTGCCTTTTGCCAGCCCCTTTCTGCCTGTCTATAAAAGCAGGCACATTCCCCATTAAAGATGCCTTCGATCGGAATTTCGTCCTAGACCTTGTTATTCTTTAACCTCTTTGATTTCTTGACAGGTATGGTGCACTCTTAGCCCTGCTGAATAAAGGTTCAGTTGCCCGTAAGCCTCTCAGCTCCCTCCTGCTGGCCGGATTCCCTCCGGGGGGCTTCAGGGCTCCCACAGGTAAATTTTGCTTTGATGTTCTTTTTTATTTTGTGGAAGGCACATCCAGCAGTGCTCAGGGCTTACTCCTTAGTGATCACTCTTGGCAGGATTTGGGGGATTATATGGGGTGCCAGGGATTTAACCTGCTACCCTTGTGCAAGGTAAGTGCCCTACCTACAGAACTATCTATCTAGTTCTTGCTTTGATATTCTTATCTGTTCTTTGGGTTTATTTTGTAATTGTACAGATTCTAGAACTTGACCTTATCATGGTTTTAACCACTTTTTAGAGAAATATTTGATTTCAATATATTGTATATTTGTTGAGTATAATAATTTTATTCTCAAATTTATGTAAACTTCAGATTTATCACTAAGGCTTAGAGGCAGTGCTTCTATTTTATAGTAGGGGGTTTTCAAATTCAACTACTAGGTGAGAAATTTTTGAAGGAATGGTTAAGAAATTTCTATTGGTTTGTTTAAAATAATATAAATACAGGGCTTATTGTTTTCTTCTATTTATGCCATTTCTGAAGTTTCTCCTAAATTATTCTGTACCAAAATAATCTACAATGTATTTTAATAGGAGATTCTCTGTTCAATGTTTATTAAACTTTAAATCAATAGCTGCTGATATTTAGGGAGACTGAATGCCCAAAGTCCCAGGATCTGAGAGTGTGGTATTAAAGAACATGTTTTCAATGAAAGTGATACCCTTAGTAATTTTCTTCTCTTAAAAAAAAAAAAAAAACTAAAATCTTAAAGGCTACTAAAAATGGAAAATCACTGTGAAAGTTTTACCCATATAATACAGTAAGATGATCTTGCTCTAATTTGGAGAATAATCTATTTTGATGAATGGCACATAAATAAAAAATAACAAACATTTCGTAGCCTCAATGTCCATATTTTATTGTTTTAGGGTCACATTAATATTGAGGCATTTTATAAATGAGACTGTCCTATACAATAAAAATTCTCAAAGAGAAAGAGAAAAGTAAGAAAATGAGTCTAAATTCTTCACTACGGTCAACCTAAGAGAATATCTTTCTTAATTAGGAATTATATTGGTACACAGCATAATAATTCATTGTGATATACAAACAAGTATTCTGAACAAAGACAAATAAAATTTACACAAAGTCACCTTCATGTACATTACAATTTTGGCTGAAAGTAAGAATGTTTCTTTGTTATATACAGTTCATTAATTTTTCTAGTAGTCATAGAGGTTTTGTTTTTTTGAGTACGGTTTTGCTTTAGCATTACATCTGGCATTGTGCTTGAGGGCCACTTCTGGTGGGCACTATACAGAGACCAAGTGATATAAAAGATTCAACCTGGGGACTCGTATATGCACAGTTCACATTTCAGTACTTTGAGTTATCACCTGTCCCACGCTTTTACATAAATTCTAGGGAAAATTAGTTTTAGACAGCAATAAGTATAGGTGAATAGGTGATAATTCTTATGAATATCCTTTTTCTTTGTGACTGGTTTTGGAAAGTTTATTATTATGATCACTTTACACTTTACAACATCTATATAACTTTAGATGTAGTTTTTTTTTTGCAGGTGTGTTAATACTAAATAATTTTGCTATTCTTATTCAAATCATGACAATGATTATTTTAGAAATTTCACTTTGTTATTCAAGTACAAATTAATGTAATTGTCATTGTTGGATGTGTTACTACTTCAAAGATTTTGCTAAGAGTTGTATATATAAAGACTTCATTGGAAGTTATTCAGTAAATAATTATAAACCATTTAATAGGAAATAATGTAATTTAAAATTTATGTTATTAAGATGTGCCAAAGTTCTCCCAAGAAAATTGCTTATTTTGCAAACTTAAATGGTGTGACTGTTTTTAATACTTTATGATAATTATTAGTCAAGCCATTTTCTGAATTAACAACTAATTAGTGAACATACATTATGTACAAACTTGGGAATATATATTTAAAGAAGTAGTAAAGGAGTAGGACCAGAAGTAAGAGAATGCTGATTATATTTGATGTTTTATTTTTTTTTGGTGGATTGATTCCTCATTTTCAACTATGTACTTCCTCTTGAAAGGTGGCATATTATTCCTCTTAACATTCGGCTTCGCTACATGAATTAATTTGATAGTTGGGAATATGTGAAGAAATTGAAGAATTAAATGAGCTGAGACTTCAGAGGCTGAGAGTCTCATTTACCTTCTTAATATTGTTCATAATGTCAATCATGCACTGATTGCACTGTAGACCGGAAACCAGAAAATTTATGCACATGGAAACTCAACCAAGTTCAAGATAACAAGACATAAATAATTGTTTTTGGAGACCATAGCAATATTCAAGTTTCTTGGTGTAAGCTAGACTTAAGAAAATTATGTATGTATATGTATGCATACATATACTATATTATATATATTATGTATATAATCTTTATGACCACTATATGAGAAAGATATACTATTTTACATTTAACAGATAATGAAGTTATAGTCGATGAGTTTTTCCCCCTTATTATTTGGTTTTTGGGCCACATCTAACAGTGTCCTAAGACTTTCACTTAGCTCAGTTCTTAGGGTCCACTCCTGGTGAAGGGAGTGCTAGTAATCAAACCAGGTTTGCTTCATTCAAGGCAAAAGTCTTGTCTGGTATATTGTCTTTCCTGCTCCTCTGAGATTTTTTCATGGTCACACTGGTGGGAAGTGACAAATACAAATTGGGGTACAAAATATACATATACCTGATTCTTAGAATGCAAGTAGGGAACAATGGTAAAATGCTATCTTAAATTTAAAAATCTGAGTTAGTCTTAAGGAAATCTCTAAGTCTTTGACTATAGGAAGGACATTTAGGTTGAAATTTCTGCCAGGTCATAATTCTTTTTCAGGGCTCCTGTTGTCTTTGATTAGTAGGCTGTGCATACAATTGACATTTACTGAGGATTACTCTCAGTAAGATTGGCTACAATAAATACTAGCTGTGGGTCTTTCATTTCTTTTGGAGGTATTAATATTACTTGCTATATTAATGTGAACAAAAATAAGGCATTGACTCAATTCCCAAAAGGTTTATATAATTTGTGAGTTGTAGGCTATGAGTAATAAGATGTTCTGAAACATTGAAGGAAGTTCTAGGGATAATGCCAAATTCTACTCTGTAGTGACAGTTAATGCACTTCCCTCGCAGAACAAGCTGAGCATTGAATGTCTTATCTGAGTTAGGCCAAAATTGTGGTTTTTAAAAATATCACTCCATTTCATGGATAATTACACTAATTCTCATTTTGCTGAAACTTACAGGATGATCCTGTAGTTACAGATTAATTATGACTAAAATGTTTGAAAGAATGGCTTTATCCACATAAATCAATATATGAGATAAATGAAATTTTATCTTGAACACAATTCACCGTTTTATCATTCTCTTTTCATGGATACTATTTTTTTCTTTGTGACTCATCTTACAATCACAGAAAGAAAGTCATTACAATATCACCAGTTCTATTAAATTTTATTTTTGATATCCTATAATCAATATATTTTGTGGGAATCAGTTTATCTTCACTCTTACAAAGGAAAAAACCGGTTTTTCTCATATCATATCTCTCTGCTACATAAGAAACTTTTCTGTTATCAAGAAAATCTTGGTGCTATGAATTTTCCGTGAAACAACTTTCTTCATCTTCCCTTTCTTTCTGCCATATCAGAAACATTTCTTCAGTTGGAAAAATTTCTCTTCACATTTTTCTTGAAAAAAGAAAATGTAAAATGTAAAAATGGGTTTCTTAGGAACTAGAGAAAAGAACATGCAAAGTGTTCTAGGAAATATTTTCTTGTTTAACAGTGCATTTAAAAATTCTACTTTTTACATTTATTGGCTGCTGAACTAGAAATTCTATTTTTTCTTCTGCAGTAGAAGTGTGGTGTTTATAGGCATTTTCTTTCCCTAGGTGAACAATTATGCAAATTTTGCTTATCAGGTAATTTTTAATCAAGTTCTCAACACATAGAGAGATTCCTTATTCTGGAAGCAAGAAGAAAAACAGACTATTGGCTAAGCATTCACTTTATAAGGAACTGTGGTAGGCATTTGAAGTGTACTATCACCTCTAAACTACACAGTAATTTTAGATGTCAAGACTTGGGAAATTTGTTCAAAAGGTGTCAGTACTCACACCTATGTTGCCTGGCCACAAAGCCTGTACTTGACCTACTGTACTATGTTTGTCAGACAATTTTTTTAAATAAGAAAGAGCATCTTTTCTAGATTTAGTTCTAGGATGAGAGTTTTATAGTATAGGAGCTGCTCAAGGACTTTAGGACACAGAATTATGGAATAGAGTGAAAAGGAGAACCAAAGATAGATGTGAACAAAGAGGTAAAGATGACTTGCAGGGATAGGAGAAAACCATGAGGGTATTTTTCCTCAGCACCACATTTTCTCAGAAAATAATTGACTCTTAACAATATTTTTAATAGCAATTTTAGGCTTTGAATGTTTATTCATATGATTACAAGTTTAATCCTTAAAATACTTAAAAGTCATCGTCATTGAGCTTATAATATCTTGAGATAAAATAATGCGGCATGATTGATAGTATTTAATATTTAACAACTTTCTTTTTATCTATAAAATATCTATATTTATATTTAGGGGGTTATACTGCTAAAATAAGCTATTTCAAAATAAGTATTGTATGTGATACATTGTCTATATAGAAATCACTGGCTATTACCATACTATGTATCTTTTCATATTAACTTATTCAGAAGATTAACTCAAAGGTTTTCTACTTTTTTTCTTTTTCTTTTTATTGAAGTACCATGACTAACAAGTTAGTCATACCATGCTTAACAATAATTTCCAGGTGGAATGTTCACACAATTTAACTTTTGTAGCTTCATGCTCTTGGACTGGTTGCCTCTACACACATTTTTTGCTTGTTTTTGGGTCGCACCAGGCTGTGCTAAGTGTTAATCCTAGCTCTGTGCTCAGAAATCACTCCTAGCAAGCACTTGGCACCATATGGGATGCTGGAGTTCAAACTACCATCTGTCCTGGATCAACTTCATGGAAGGCAAATGCCTTATTGCTGTGCTATCTCTCTGGCCCCCTCGACACACATTTTCCAAGAAAGTTTACCATTGCTTTTGAACATCTGCCAGGAATAAAGTACTTTCAACTTTGTCCCCTTATAATTCTCCTTTATGACTCTCCTCTCCAGATTTTATGTAGCCTCTGTATTTGCAATTTCTGACCTCCCAACATTTTTCAGTAAGCATTTCCAGTAAGATGCTCCACTTCCTTAGAGGCGATAAAAAGTATGTTAATAATGCTTTATTTGGTTTAATATTTAATTATTTATTTTCTGTGGAGAGTGTAGTTAAATTTCACAGATGTCTTCTGACTACATGTTCTTAAGTGTAATGGTTATAAACCATTATAAACCATTTCATTAAAAATGAAAGCTTAGCAGAATATCTAATAGAATTTCATCCTTTGTAAATGCAAAAATGAGCCCAAGAGAAACACCTAGAATTTAGTTTTTAAATAATACTTTTAATATTGTAAGCTGGTAATTATAAAATAAGAATTAAGTGAAACAAATATAAAAAATAATGAATTGGGGGGCCACAACAATAGCACAGAGGGGTAGGGCATATGCCTTGAATGCAACTAACCCCAGCTCGATCCCTAATATCTAATATGGTCCCTGGAATACCACCAGGAGTAATTTATAAACCCAGAACCAGGTGTAATTCCTGAGTGCTGCTAGGTGTGCCCCCCAAACCAATAAAATAAAATAATGAATTAGTAGACATTAGAGGATCAAAACTTCAAAATGAAAAGGTTTCCTTTTACTTGATTTCTTTATAATTTAAAATAATGTTTGTAATGTTCAGATTCTTTTCAAATAAACATGGTAAGATATTAGCTGCAGATCTTTTTAATCTTGCCTGTAAGACATGGTTCTGCATTAGAAACCTTATTATATTGAAATCTCACAGATATATGAATCCTGCAAGTAGGAGAAACTTAGCTGGATGATGAAAAGACTTAGGGAGAATTTACCTTAATGTTCTATTTTAGAAGTCACTTTTATCTTTAAACATAAACTGTCAATGTTATTGTCAGCACATAACAAATTATAATTTTATGAAAGCAACAACACAGCAACTAAAACCAAAACAAACATATTCTCAATGATGTGACTTGTTAAATCTAAAGAGAAAAGTAAGAAACAACAACTGTCATTGTTATATTTCAGTGACAAACTGATTATTTTTGAGAAAATAGGTCAGCTACATTCCGAATAGTGAAGTCAGAACTTTATTTAACATCGTGTATGAAAATCAAATCAAAATTGATTAAAGACTTGGTATTAGACCTGAAACCATAAGATACATAGAGGAAAATGAACACTCCATGACATAGAAGCTAAAGGCATCTTCAAGGAAGTGAAAGTAAAAGCAAAAAGATAAACAAATGGGATTACATTAAACTGAGAAGCTTCCCTACCTCAAAGGAAATGGTGAATAGGATAAAAAGACTACCAACAGAATGAGAGAAACACTTCACTCAATACCCATCTGTTAAGGACATATACCTAAGATATAAAAGACACTGGTAGAACTTGGCAAGAAAAAAAAATCTAACTCCATCCAAATATGGGGAGAAGAAATGAAGACATTTCCTCAAAGAAGAAATACAGATGACCTTATGAAAAAGTGCCCCACATCACTAATCATCATGAAATTGCAAATCAAAACACCAGAGACTGGCACACATCACAAAGGACAAGAAAAACCAGTGATGGCAGAGATGTGGGGATAAAGGGACTCTTTCACTGCTGGTGGGAATGCTGTCTAGTCCAGCCTTTCTGGAAACCAATATGGAGATTCCTTATAAAAACTGGAAATTGAGCTCCTATATGATCCAGCAATACCACTACTAGAAAATATACCCTATGATTATAAAAGCACAATACAAAAATACTATCTAAATGCTTATGTTCATTGCAGAACTATTTACAATAATAGTGAAAATCTGTCAACAATCCAAGTGCTTGAGAACAAGTAAGTGTCTAAATCTACACAATGGAATACTATGTAGCCTTCATTTTTTTCAATGAAGTCATGAAAATTTTTTATACATGGATAGATATGGAGGGTATTGTGCTTAGTGAAATGAATCACTAAGTAAATCACTAAGTGACTATGTCACTTAGCTAAGTAAATGAGTGAAATGAGGGATAAGGATAGATATAGACAATCTCACTCATTTATGGAATAAAATAAAAATAAAAATTGAGTGGTAATATTCAAAGATAATAGAGAGGAAGGCCAGGAGAACCAGTCTATTTTAAAGATCTTGCCACAGTGCAGTTAGGGCAGATAAGAAATTATGACAGTGATAGTTGTAGCTGATCACTAGGGACAAAAACTGGGTTTTGGATGGAGATACCATGATATGCATGGTGTCCCTACATAACAAGTAGTGAAAACCACAGTGTCTAAAAAAAAAAAAAAGGAATAAAGAGAGTGAAAGCAAGTGAGAGAACGAGAGCAAGCACATTAGAGAGAGAGAAAGAGAGAGAGCGAGAGAGAGAGAGCAAGTGAGCAAAAGGGAGAAAGTGAGAGAGGAAGGTGGGAGTAAAACCAGGGGCATTGGGGACCGGGCGGTGGCGCTGGATGTAAGGTGCCTGCGCTAACCTAGGACGGACCGCGGTTCGATCCCCTGGTTCCCCATATGGTCCCCCCGTGCCTGCTAGGAGCGACATCTGAGCGAATAGCCAGGAGTAACCCCTGAGCGTCACTGGGTGTGGCCCAAAAACCAAAAAAAAAAAAACCCAAAAAAACCAGGGGCATTGGTGATGGGAAACTTTCGTTCATGGGTGAAGCATGGTGTACATTGTGAGACCGAAACTCAATGATGAACAACTTTATTAACATGGTGTTTAAATAAATAAAAACAAAAATTGTTTTAGTTGTAGTTTTCTAAACACTTTGCTTGATACAGTTGGTTCTTTTATATACATTTTTCTTATGTCTCTTTGTGGCACTTGTATGTTAATATTTTTAAAATACATGTTTTAAGAGTAACTCCATAGGTGGCTAAGATAGAAGCTGACAATTCTACTATGGCAATGTGAAATCTATAGTGTTTTGATAATCTGCTTCATTACTATTTTAGTTTCTTAAATTTTTTCTTCATCTATTCTCTCTCTAGAAATTCAAAATAATTTATCACAAAGTGAGCTGGTTTATGTTTTACCCATGAATCAAAAAATGAATTTGATTGTTGTGTAGCAAAATCCTTTCGGTGTGTTTTGTTTCTTTGAGGGTTTGGCAATTTTGTGAAATAAAGAAAGGTGCCTTGAATGGAATCCCAATGGAACAACACACATACCAATTGCAAGATTACCCTAGAATTGGGAGGCTTAACTTTTTAATGTTTCACCTAGAAAATGAAAACTTCTATTGCATCTGAACTAAAAATTGGAAAATAAGTATTAAAACAGTTTGCTTTCTGGTAAAGGGATATTTAGGAAATATTGGAAGTCTGCCTTTAAAGCATCATTTTCTCCAAAGTCCTTTAAGGTTTTTTTCTATTGATTATGAAGTACATTCCAATCTTTTTTAAAATTGAAATCCTTACTTATATACATTGATTTTTATACCAAGAAGCCCAATAAAATTAGCCTGACTTTCCAATCTCCCTAAGCTTAATTGAGTTGTTTATATAAACTTTTAAGCTTGCTATCAATTAAGCATTTACTCTGTGATATGTGAGTTGAGAAATAAAATACAGTGATTTTGTGTCAACTTCAATGTGATATAAAAATCAATGCATGAATAGGAGAGCCAGGAAGACACAGAAATGCTTTTATGGTTGAAATTAGTTATTATGGCCTTTGAGGTATATTTGTGTTGTTTCTTTTTCCCATCAAAAAAGATCTGTTGCACACTGGAGGGAAGCCAGTTAACAGAAGACATCCAGACACTTTTAACTTTTTTAGGGTTGACTCAGCCCTTTCAGAACTGCTCAGTATGGAAAAGTGTAAGTTGTGGCCTTTGGTGTATGATTACCAGTTAGTTCATTGCAACTTTATAGAGATTATTCTCTGTTTGACTATATTTACTCCAAATCTCTCTAAGTATTGTAAGGACTACAGTAAAAAATTTTTTAAAGCTCTTTCACTACAGTACAATTTAACTAGTGTTCAATCTTGCATCTGTTTCTTCCATTCACAGAGTATATTACTCACAAGTGTCTTGCATTCAAAACTCTATCTCAGGCATCCTATTTCAGAGAATCTGGTCTGTGTTGTCAGGTCTGGTTATTGATAAGAAGTTTTCTTATTCATAAAAGAGATGGAATTATCAAAGGATCTGTACTTAGATAACATTAACTTCTGGAGATGGGTTGGTATCTGTCATTCAGTCTCAGTGGACTTTCTGGGAGAAATGACAAGAAATATAATAGTTTGTTATGTTAGAAACACTTTCTTTTGAATAGATGATAGGATGTATTAAAAATCTGAATGGTTTGCTTTCTTTGTAAAAGGAAATATTTAGAATTCTGATGTATGAAATTAGCAGATATTTGATCCTCCCCATTTTCTGAAGCTCCCTTTAAGCTCTTTAACATTATTATATTTTTCCATTTCTCTAATTCTTTATGTGAGATGACACTCCCAGTTGTCAAGGCTTTTGTGTCCTCAGTTATTGAGCATGCTTAGAGTTCCATGCCATGACTGGGAGGTTGGTATAAGGAAAGAGGGAGATGGCATTTGTATGAATACAAGGAGAACTAACATAATGTAGTCATTTTGAGAATTAAACACATATACAGAAATGGAAGAAAAGGACAACCCCAGACCTCACAAATCTGGGGTGGATGTTATAATTGTGAAATATTTGGTCACCATTGCAAGGATTGCAGGACACTTCCTGGCCCCACTCTCTTAAGATCACCACCAGGACCTTGCCCACACATGGCAGAAGAGATCATTTGGCAGAAGATTGCCCCAACAACCAACAGGTATTAGGAATCTGGGCAGGGTTTCAACTTCAGACCCACAAAATTAGGGTTCCCAATTCATGCAGGCTTACAACAAATAAACTCACTGCAACCCACCACTGAAGGAAGTGCTGCTTTACATATCCCCTGCTTTGACACCATCACAACAACATCAGCTAAATGTCTAAGCAAATTGAAATCTGGTATAAAGTGAACAATGCCACCAGGCACTGTAGACCTACTTTTAAGAAGAAGCAGTCTAACTATTAAAGGAATCAATGTACAGGTGGGTATAATGGATTCTGATTACACGGATAGTAATTATTATCACAGTAATAACAGTATGGACATTTAAAAATGAAGATCACATTGTGCAACTCTTGCTTCTTCCATTTATTATGCCTGGCTATTCTGATCACCCAAGGATTGGAGGTTTTGGTAGCATTAATGTGGATCCTCTAGTAGCCTTTACCTATAACTGTACAAAAACATGCAGTCACTAATAAATCTAGAGATATATGGAAATAATTTAAAAGAATGAGTGACAGAGGCCCTGTGTGTCCATATTCTCTTCCCAATACTGCTCTCTATTTGTCTCTGAAGGAGATACCTTATGGCTTGCAAGAAGTAGGCACTTTGCCTTTTTCCTCTGTCTTACAGCGTGCTAGACAGCCAAAAAAAAAAAACATTGACCCTGAAGGGCCTTTTAAGCCTTATGTTTCTACCTTATCCATTATCCCTAAACTTACAGGGTTGACATCTACATGTACAATGGTGTGCTGAATTCACAATTCTTCCTGCAGCCACTTCTCTAGCCCATATTCAGAGTACATGCATTTTTAAAGCAGAGTCACTGTTGTACAGCACCCACCAACATTCTGCATTTGGTGGAAGTTTAACCATCCTGTGTGGACACCACAATGGCCCCTTAATGAAGTAAAACAAGGGTGATTATAGATTTAGCAAAGGAGCAACTTAAACTGGGGAATATTGAAAATTATTTTTGGAATGGAATTATTCTGTCTTTGCATTACCAAAAATTATGCAAATGGTACTATTGATTGAGTTACAAAATGTAAATGTTATTATGATTTTAATAGGAATCCACTAATCTGCCTTCTCTTTCCTTCAGCACTTCTTAAAGATTGTCCATTGGTTGTAATAGATATTAAAGACTGATTTTATAATATTCCTTTTCACCCAGATGTCAGCAAATGCATTTTCCATTCTTTTTCTCAATCAAAAGTCCCCTCCATGCAGGTTTCAGTAGGTTGCTTTACTCCAGGGAATGATCAACTCATATTCTATGTGTCAATATTTTGTCAATTTAGCTCTATGTCTTTATGATGAAAGATTTCCTTATGTTTATATTATCCACTACACAGACAATATTCTGATAGCATCCTAATGAGAGGGGGCTTTAAAACTATATAAAGATGAAATGACATTCTTACTGACATCTGGGTTACAAGTTGCAACAGAAAAAAATCAAATTCTGCTTCTAATATGAATATTTGGGTTATATTCTCAAGCATACTACAGTTTATCCTCAGAAAATTTCCATCTGCAGGAAAGACCTCAAAACACTCAATAATTTTCAGAAACTGCTGGGAGACATTAACTGGCTCTGCCCCTCTCGGTATTCCTAACTCAGAATTTAACAACTTGTTCCTCACTCTAAAAGGAGATTCTTACATCCAAGATAATTAACTCCAGAGGCTCAGAAGGAACTGGAATATTTTTATGAACTGCCTCCAAAAGTTTGATCTTCCTCAGTTTACCCCTGAAGAAAAAGTATAGTTTTTACTTTTTTTTCTACACCTCAGTTACCAACTGCTGCAATTGTCCAATGATCAGGTCCATTAAAATAAATTTATTTACATAACAAACAACCTAGTACTATTGTACCATATTTAGAATTGATAACTGCTGTAATAATTAAAGGGAGACTATAAGTGCATGCTTTGCTGGGATATGACCTCCATATCATTGTACCACCCATCTCTAAAAAGGAAGTTGACCCAATATCACCTCTCAGTGAAGTTCTTTAAAAAGTTTTGGCTAATGTCTCAGGAAAATTTTTCTTCCACTACCTGGCAAGAAAAATTTGGAAAATTTCAGAAAATAAGCTTTCTGAAGTTATTTTCTGAATTATACCCCCTTTGTAAACTCTTCTATTATTCACTTCTCTTCTATTCCCAATCTGCCAGTAGTTTATATTGATCACTAATCCTCAGGGATAGGTGGGATCATTGGCCCATTCTTGACAACAGTGTGTACTAATTATAATTCAGGCCAATAATTGTAAATTGCAATTTGATTTATTTATTCTCACATGTATGAGGCCCATGTGATACAGTAAGTCCCTCAACATATGTAGTTGCTCTTTTTCCTTGAATTGTCAATTCTCCATAATGCTTGTAACTCTGTAGTTCAAGATTTGCTTCAACATTGCAAGTTATTTTATAAAAGCTCTCTGAGTCTATTTTTATTACAAATATAAAATCTCATTCTGGTTTTCTTGGACCACTGGCTTTAGGAAACAAAACAGCTCATCACTTAGCTATGCCAATATTTAAGTCATCTATAAAAGAACATAATGCTCTGCATACAAATGCCCATTACCTTTATGTACATTATTGCATCCCACTGAGACAAACCAGACAACATTTTTTGTATTCACAATATTTGAGCTCTTTTGCACTGCACCCCTCAGGTGGCAGAACTAATTGCTGAGGTCTGCCAACAATAGAATTTTGGCAAATTGATATTACTCATGTTAACATCTTCCCAAACAACTATTTCTATCTGTAGCTATTAATACTTATTCTCATTTTATATGGGCTGTCTCTATGACTTTATGGGAACTAAAAGAGCTAAAACCATTTATTTCTTTTTGTTATAATGCTTTTCTATCATTGGTATTACCAATACTATCAAAACTGATAATCATCCACCCTACACTAGTAAAACTTTTCAATCATTTTGAAAAGAATGGCAAATCAAACATATATCAAGCTATTATTGAATGTGCTCATAGGATCCTCTAAACTCAATTATTAAAAAATCAGAAAAGGAATTGTGACTTTGCTTGATTTCCTATCATTAACATTATTTTCTTTAAACTTTTAAAATTTATCTCAAGGACAACCCAGTTCAGCTGCTGAAAAATACTTTCAAAAAGATGTACAGACTAAGAAAATAATTAATTCACCTATCTGGGTGAAAATTGATAAAGATTGGGGAGCAGGCGATCCTAATCATTCAAGGAAAAGGCTATGATTATATTTCTACAGAAGACAGTCCCCAGAAAGAAACTCTTGGTTCCATTATACCTCATCAGAGGTTGACATCTCTAAGACTCAGAAAGCCTTTTTAGCCCTTTCATCACTTTAAGAAACTGTATTAAGGATCCTCTTGTTTTCAAGCAGTTCAGCTGCATTTATACTTTTGTACAGGAATCAGGATGTAGTTATCTTTTTTACCCAATAAGAACCCAATTTTGCCATTTTCTTTGTCCTCTAAAAGGTAGATATTAAAAAGTGAAATTCTGGCACTCCACAAAGCCCTGTGTCAGCAGAAAGTATTCAGATGATATTATACCCCTGTTCTTAAGAGATCAGAGTGGCCCTTAAAAAGCAAACAAAAGAGATCAGAGTTTTCACTTGAAGGAAAATAATTATAAGTTTAGCTTTTCTGTATAGGTTTTTATACACAACCCCTGCACTTGAGTCACCTTTAAAATAATAGTTTTTTTTAAGTAGTCTTTTGATATTTCAAATTTAAATAGCTTTTCTTTTTGTTCTGCACCTCTTACAACATAAGGGTAAATTGTTTCTAGTTCTAGTAACTTCAATACCTTGTTATTTTTACTGTTCCCAAAGTTTCTTTTTCTTTTCTGTTCTCTTGGCAATTTGGAGTACAAACCACCCCGCCCTTAGTATGGGTTATTATTCATAACTGCTGCTTGCAACTAGTCTACCATCTTTTTGAACTTCTACTAGGATCCTGGCTCTAGGAATGAGGAATGATCTTGACCTTCAGGAGACCATTGACTTCTTTTTTTTGGGAGGGGGGTTGGGTAATCCCCAGCAGCACTCAGGGGTCACTCCTAGTTCCACACTCAGAAATCATTGCTCCTGGAAGGCACTGGGGACCATATGGGATGCCGGGATTCGAACCACCGTCCTTCTGCATGAAGGGCAAACGCCTTACCTCCATGCTGTCTCTCCAGCCCCTGACTTCTTGACTGCCCTGTGCTGATAGATTATATCATCAGCTGAAATTCTTCAGATTTAAACTGCTTGTGTAGAACAGTACTTGAATACTTTTATTTATTTCTACTCCCCCAAAACTTGTTTTTCAATTTATGGAAAAGGGAGCTGATATAAGGGAACAGAGACTGTTACCACCGCCAGGTCAATCATAAGATCCTGTCCCTTTAAGGTCTAGGATGGGCCCTTTTGTTACAAGGGGCAATTTTGCTGGGGGCAGTTGCTGGGGAGCAGTTTTCTCTCAGCTGGATATTGCTCCTGCTGACTGGTCACTGTCTAATTGTTGGAGAAACTGCCAGAATCCTTACTCCTGTTGCCTTTTGCTGCCTTTCCTACTGTTCCCTTTTATCTAGTTCTCTTCCTGGCTAACTCTTGACCTGGTCCCAACCATAGGCTTCTCTTTCCCTCTTTGGCCTAGGAGGTGGGTTGTGAGGCCCCTTTCCTCCCTGCTTTGCCTCTCCCTTGAATAAACCCTGTTTCTAGACCTCATGTTTCGGAATTTGTTTGGCCCTGACGCAGAATGAGGGAAGCAAAGTGAAAACTTGAATGTTGCAGCCCTGATCCTTACCTTCAGAATTCTTATCTGAAAAAATGAAAATAATTTATCACTTCTAAGAATTTAATCCATTCTCCCTTTGAATCTTTTTGTTAAATGTAGCTAACTGTAATCCTAACTAAATGAATACTGCCCAGTTAGGCAGAAAAATAATTTTGTATTTTTAATAAGAGCTCAAAATGCATCTTAAAGATGTTCATTGATATATTATTATAATGTAATAATTTTAAATTATTTTTGAATAGCATTGTGAGATGGGTCCTTTTTGTTTAAGCCACTCATTTACATCTTGTGTAATAAGTATAAACATATTTTTATTTACTACTTTGATTTTGTGTCTTGGGTCACACCTGTAAGTGCTCAGAGTTTACATCTGGTGTTGTGCTTAGGAATCACTCTAGGACTTGGAACCAACCGAGGTCTATTGGAACCTCTGTACTATTTCTATGACCACTCAAAAATGCCTTTGTTCTACTTTTATTGTATTGAAAGGTATAAAACTCAAAAAATTTATAATATTTTTTAGAGATGCAAGTCTTCAGCATCTAGTTCCTACAAACTCTAGTCCCCACTGCTTTCCCATAAGTAATGCAGCTTTCAATACCTAGCTGTATTCAAAAGAAAGCTTATACTTTTGGGCACAACTTTTAGACTTATTTTCTGACTGAGGAAGCTTTTTGAACTCAGCTGTAGGCGAGTGACTCAATCTTTGACCTTTGGCATTTTTGTTCTGAGGATACCTCACAACCAAAATGAACACCGCAGCAGAGCAAATAGAGATCACAGCTAGAGTATCATTGGAATGAATGTTTGCATCTGACTCTTTGATTACAATAAGCAATGTGGCCTAGCTGGGGAGATGCTGTATTTTCACAATTGACAGACCAAGCAGCCTGCAGCAATCAGCAAAGGGCGGCTTATTTTGAGCGAAAACATCCATCAGATTGTGATGAGAAAAGCAGAGCTGCAATCAGTGGCAGGTTCTCCGAAGAGCTGTTGATAAAAAATGGATTTTACATGTATCAAGTGGAGAAGAAACTTGCTCATTTTTTTTTCATAGCTCCATTTGCATGCATCGACAGCCACACTCGATACATTTTTGAACATAAAAGAGAATGATACAATAGTTTTATCATGTGTGGGAATTTTTGGTTCTCACAATAGAATAGTATATCCAACTGTGCTAGGAAGATATGATGTTTAAAAAAGGCAAGGTAATAAGACATTTTAAAGAAAAATGGAACATTTATTCCAGACATCTTAGGTAGATATATCCTAGGCTTTTTTCTTTGTTTGATTTGATTTTTTTCAGCCACACCTGGCTCTATGCTCAGAGCTTACTCGTGGCACTGTGCTCAGGGATAACTTCCAGCTGAGCCCAGGGAAACTTATAAGGTGGCAGGGATAGAACCCAGGTGAACTGCACACAAAGCAAGCATCTTACCCTTTGTATTGGCTCTCTGACTCTAGATGTGTTGTTTTTTTCATTAGCATTATGATGGAAGAAATTTGTTGAGATAACAATAAAATGAAGATTTAGAAAAAATAAAATTTCATGTCTTATTTATAATAAATCCATTCTATTAAAAATTAAAAATATTTAGCCCTGTCAGTTCTTTCACTGAACAATATAGCATGAAAGCCCTATAGGTGCAATGTTTGTGTTCTGAAATGAAAGAAAAATTGTTCAAGAAGGAATATTTAGAATTACTTTTAAACAGTATTTCCTGCTATTGTTATGAGATATTTTATTTTGACAAAATAGAATATTTAATATGTGCTGAAATATTCAAATGAGCCTATGGAAGTGAAGAAAATTGTTAAGGTTCCAAAATGCTCTGGCACCATCTCAGTACTGGCTTCCTGTTAATGTTCATGAACTCTGGAAGGACACATATACCTCTGTGATTGATCTTCGGTTCTGGACTGACTGGTTTTGTGGTACTTCCTACATGGGAGCAGGGAAAAGAAAGCAAGATAGCACACTGGTCTGGTTTTATGACATCTGCAGTCTCTATTCAAAAGTATGAGTTTTCTTATCTTCTTTATCACATCTGGTAGTTCCTGAATTAGGTGTGGAATCTGTATTTGATCAGTTTCCTTAACTTAAGTCTAGAAGAATTGGTTGTGAGTTTACTAAAAAGTAAAATAAGAAATCTCAATATCTATCTTTAAGTAAGAAGAAAATTTTCTGCTTGATATAAAAGTTGCTATTCTATAGGTGAAGTTCTTTGTTTTAGATTAATCATCTCAAGTTTTGTTTATATATTATATAGATTAATATATTATATGGAATTGTTAATATGCTCTCAAAAATTCCCTTGGCTTCCTACTCATTAACTAATACTAGCATTTTATCCAATTACTTTTGCTGTTAGTTGGAACCAAGGAAGGCATGCTATGTCAGCTATTGGCTAACTTGTAAGCAGTTTCAGAGAAAATTTCATAGAGATTCTAGGATATTTGCTTATATAATCTACAAAGAATGGAAACATATAGAGAGAATAGATCTTTCTTATTATCATTTTAAATATAGAATTAGCATTCCAATAGCCCTGAGTTTTAGCTCTGTTGTCCTGGTTACTAAAACCAGCTTGATGGATCAGTGTGTAGGGTAGGCATGCCAACCTAAGCAATTAAAATGGTAAATGCCAGACTTTACAGTGTGTAGATGGATGTTTGTGCTATGTTTAAAAAATGTCTTGCAATGTAGAAAGAAGAGTGGCAGTCTGAAATTTTTTCAGAGCAAACTGAGTTTCTTTGCTTGCGTTAAAAAAGAAATTTTAGAGGACTGCCCCGTAAGTGACAGGTCCTCTATAACCTGTTATACTTTTGGGGTGGAAATAGAAAGTCTATAGGTCTTATGGTACTTGATGTCTTCTTTCAGTTCTTTCTCTTAGTGACATATTACTTGATAGCATGCAAAAATATGTATGCAATTCAAGCAGAAAGAATTCTAGAAGACTCACTTCATAGTCTTTATTCTCTGATGCACTGTGAATGACAGTAGCAATGAAACCTCAAACTGTTCATTTGGATAGGACAGCCATTGTGCACTTGAATATGGCTTTTTTTTTATAGCAGATCTCCTGTTATTTGCATTTATATGGTACCTTTCTTCTAAAACTCTTAAAGCAATTTCAGTTTCATAATACTTGTGTGAACTGGATAAGAAGAAACACACTTCACTTTGGGGTTGAGATAAAAGATGTAAATTGTCAATGGCTCTCCTCCACAGAATAGAACAGAACACAGTGGGTGTTCAGACAGTTTTCTTTATTCTGATTTTTCTTCAAGCATCAAAGAGAAGATTGTTAAAGAAGGAGTTTTGATCCGGAGGTCCAGATGCATTGGGGGAAGTGTCCATTATGAGACTTTAGGGTTTCTGTAATTTCTCACAGAGAATGTGAAAATGAAAGTACTCATATATTTTCTTGGTTTGAACTTTACCGTATTTTTGGATTCTTACAGATCTGAAGGACCACTGCCTGGTATAGTACACCTCAACCCCCTGATATTTTTGAATCAATTGAGATGTTTGTGAAAAAAGATCCTGGACTTAGATCTAAAATACTTAAATTTAGAAGTGTGAGGAATGAAATTTTGAGACTCAACTTTTACTAGCAAATGATTCTAATTCTGGTTAATCCAGAGAAATACTGAGGGAAAGAAACAGTGGTTTGTCCCCTTAAGGAGACTTAAATATATAAGTGGATTCTTAGAATTTTTAAAAAGTACTGTTTTAAATCATGGAAGAAACTTAAGTGCAAGGTGAGAGAGAGAATAAAGTCTGGAATGATGGCATAAAATGCAAAGATGTTTGTAATGTATCTGAAAAACAGAGTAATATCTGAGTAGTTGGGCTATATAAGTGTTTAATGGTAAATATTTTTATTTGTTTTGTTTTACTTTTGGGTCACAGATGATGACCAGAATTTCTGGAGATAAAAATCTTTGCAAGGACTTATCCAACAAAATCTGACCTGTTACTAAAACTTACTCTCCTAAAGTTCTTCCCTGCAAACTGGAATGTTCTGACTGACCCACTGTGTTATCGCTCTGGCCCTACTTGAAGACTCATCATATGGGTCAGGGGTCCTCAAACTTTTTAAACAGGGGCCCACTTCACTGTCCCTCAGACCATTGGAGGGCCAGACTATAGTAAAAACAAAAATGACAAACAAATTCCTATGCACACTGCATACATCTTATTTTGATGTCAAGAAACAAAAAGGGAACAAATAAAATATGTGGCCCACAGGCTGTAGTTTGAGGACCACTGATTATGGGGTTTCTGCATGTGGCTTTTTCAGCTGACTATTTAGCTCTTATATTCATCATGGTATGATGTATATGACTTGATATGACTCTGAACTCAGGAATCACTCCTGGCAGTGCTCAGGACCATATGAAATGCCAGAGATCACACCTGGATCGACCTTGAGCAAGACAAGTGCCCTATATGTTGTGCTACCACTTCAGAACCAAGAAAGTAAATGTTTTATACTGAAAAATAAAACATCCTATTGTATCAAACAGGCAGGAGATGCAAGATATCACTATTAGTTGATATATCACAGTTTTATAATTTTCCTAACTTTTACTTTGACTCTCAGAAAAATAGTAATTGTTGGAAGGCAACAAATCCTCAGTTAAGTCGTTAAATATCAAGTAGCTGGGAATTGATATCTTGTCATTAATTAGAGCTATGAAATAAGAAAAATTTGTTTATTTTATTGAAAAAATTACAACTGAACAAAGGTATCTTTTAAGGCAGCATCATAGTTTAGGTCTTTTCCATCTTTGTAAATGCATAGAAGTATTCCTAAGTAGAGGGATTTTATTCTGTTTAAGAAAAAAGTACTGTTTCCTTCCTGCAATGATAATGTGTATTGGGAAGAAGTTCAGTGCAACTATTATTCAAAATATATATTTAGTAAAACTGATAGCAATATTAATTGTTTTTTTTTCCTGCTCCTCCACCATTAGACTCTCTCCTATGCCTTCAGGAGCTATTCATATCAAGACCACACAAAGTCCTTTTAGTTTGTCATCATCCATGTAACCAAATATACTTTGATGTTTCTGACCTCACACTTAAGGAAAAGTGCTTTATGAACATGTATGGAAAGCTATAATAATATTAGCTCTAACCATAGAGCTTTTTCATTTAGTTTGCTTGGTTGTAAGAATATGATGCTATGGTGAGTCAATTGTTCTGAAACCTCACTGCAATCTGGAAAGTACTATATTTGTAAAGTACCTTTTGAGAAGTACATAGTGTCTCTTTGAAGAGAGATTATTTCTAAATTTAACAAAGCATTTTTCTGTAAATGTATTGACATACACTTACAGCTCAGAATACAGGAGCTTGGCAAGATCTTTTGAAAATACATGTGTGTAGATGATGAAATGCCACCATTTGTTTGGAAAAAGCTTACAGGAAATTAAATTGCATTAAAAGAGAAGAGAGTCTTCTTATGCAGGTATAATATACCCTAATGTAAAGCTGTAGCAAATTATTCTGTAGAGATATTTTAAAGAAAGAAAATAGTGATCTTGATGGAAGAGCTATGCATCCCTCAGCTTTGTCCAAGCCAGCTCAAAGTTATCTTTCTGACATCTAACCCTGAGCCAGTTGTTTTGTGATCCTA
>PVKC010009522.1:0-26737 GCA_004027635.1 Crocidura indochinensis
TCCATGCTCAGAAATTGCTCCTGGCAGGCACGGGGGACCATATGGGGCACCGGGATTCGAACCGATGACCTTTTGCATGAAAGGTAAACGCCTTACCTCCATGCTATTTCCCGGGCCTCTCTCCTGCTCTATTGCCTTTGGCCCGTTGCTGCTACCCTGCTGTGTATCTGTTAGTCCCTCACATAAGACATTTCCTTCTGTCTCCGTTCCTCTCCTGACTGACTTAGCTCAGCTTGATATCCTCTATTTCTTTCCCTGTTGCTGCAGTTTTATTTTCTTAGATTGCATATTGCTCACTTTAATACTTCAGGGCATAGGCCTGGATTTTATTTCTAGGAAAAATCTCCTGCAGTGCTCCCAAGAACCTTTGACTAGTTTAACTTTTCAAAAGTGGATCATTCTGAAATATAACATTTTGAAATCACCTCCTTGGAAACCAAGGAGAAAGTAGTGCTTTCTGTTTCTGGAATTTCCATTCCTCTGGGGAGGGATGTTTTCTCTATACAGTTTGAATCAATTGTCAATATTATGATAGTGTTAGTGAATATAAGCTATCCTTGGAAGAACCCACTTCCTCCAAGCCTTTCTCCACAGCAATGAGGGCCCATGAGATGATTCTTCTCTTTCTTCAAAATAGTTGAACATTCCAAAGGGACATCCTCAATGTGTGTGGGTCTTTCTTATACTTTGGGACTAGGCAGATCATTCAACCTTTAATGTCCCCTTTAATAATATAGAAGTGTAGGATTAGATTAGGACACTCCGTTGAAGGAAACTCATGTTTTACAGAACTTTGATCACCTTGTTTTCTTTGTGAGGTATGTGTAGGAGTGGGGTGCAGGTGTTAGCACCTAAACAATGCTGGAGGCACCCAGGAGACACCTCCAGTGATAACTTGGACCATATTGCATAGATTGATGCTCAGGCTCCACAACTCTACTGGGCATTGTAGGGGTGGGGGGATGTGCCAACGGTGAAACTGGGGCCTCTTTCACTTCAGGCCTGTGCTTTGACCCTTTGGACTTTCTCTTTGGATCCCTAATGACATTCCTTTCAAGGGGAAATTTCATAACTGCCTTCGGTGAGGCCCCTCTGTCTGGGCACAGAGCAGGCATAGAGAGCTGATTGAGTTGGAGGGAATGGCCCTATAGCGCCCACTTGAGGATGGTAGACCTTACTTCAAGCTCAGTTGGGCACAATATTCCAGACATGGGACCAGAGTTCAGACCTTGGTGCACCTGGGACCTACACAAGGAGTGACTTAACTCCTAGGGATGGTATCAGGGATCCCAGATCACTACCCCAACTGACCCTCGCTAGTCGCCTGTTCCACTGTTCCTCTCAGTACAGCTTCTCCATGAATATGGTCTGAAGGGCCTCAGCATGAAAGGCTTGGGAGGGGTTCACTGTAGGGCCTTGCTCTTCTTTTGAGCGAATCTTTCTGATTGCCTGGGTTTCAAGGGGAACAAAGGCATTTACCTTAGGACTGCACTCTCAAAACCATACCTTGGCGGGCGTTTTATCTTTTCAGGGGAAGAAAATGCTAGTAAATAATGATTCGTATGGATAACTTGGCTTGGAGAACAAGTATGGAGGACAGAGGATGGTGGAAGGAGGAAATGTCACTTACTTTGCACTGACCCTGATTTGATTCCCAGTACAATGAGCACTGTCAACTGTGGTCCAAACCCTTCCCCACAGAGGAAATAAAACTTCAGTTAATAGGAAGTAATCACTGGTTATTTTCACTTTTACTTTGATAAACTTCAAAGGATATCAATTTTGGTCATTACACAAAATTTTCTTGTTTTTTTGTTTTTGTTTTTGGGTCACACCTGGCAGCGCTCAGGGGCCACTCCTGCCTCTATGCTCAGAAATCACTCCTGGCAGGCTCAGGGGATCATATGGGATGCTGGGATTTGAACCACTGACCTTCTGAATGCAAGGCAAACACCTTACCTCTATGCTATCTCTCCGGCCCCCCGCCCCAAATTTTTTTTTCACCAATAGGGATCTCGTACATATAAAGAAGTGTAAAGCTGCACCCCAGATTTTCTGTAGGATTGTAAATCAATTAGAAATAAGTAAATGAGGTCACCCATAGAATGGGAGAAATACCAAATACCAATCTGAGAAGGGGCTAATATCTAAGATAATAACAGAACTTAACAAGAAAAAAACATCTTGTCCCATCAAAAAATGGGAGGAAGAAATGAACAGACACTTCCTCAAAGAAGAAATACAACGGCCAATAGGCACATGAAAAAATTCTCCACATCACTAATCATCAGGGAGATACAAATCAAAACAACAATGAGGTATCATCTCACACCACAGAGACTGGCACACATCACAAAGAACAAAAACAATTAGTGCTGACAGGAATGTGAGGAGAAAGAAACTCTCATTTACTGCTGGTGGGAATGCAATCTAGTCCAGGCTTTATGGAAAACAATATAAAGATTCCTCAAAAAACTGGAAGTTGAACTCCCATATGATGCAGCTGTACCACTTCTAGGGATATACCCTAGGGACACAAAAAACACAGCACAAAAAGGCTGTATGCCTTTTTTCTGCACTTATATTCACTATAGCACTATTTACAATAAACAAAATATAGAAACAACCCAGATGCTCAGCAATAGATGAGTGGCTAAAGAAACTTCTGCAGCCATCAGGAAAATGAAGTCATGAAGTTTTCTTATACATGAATGGACATGGAAACTATTATGCTGAGTGAAATAAATCAGAGGGAGATAGATAGACACATCTATCTTACTCATCTATGGGTTTTAAGAAAAATAAAATACATTATTGTAATAATACACAAACAATAGAGATGAGGGCTGGAAGGACTGGCCCATGATATGAAGCTTTCTACAAGAGTGGTGAATTCAGTTAGAGAAATAACTACACTGACAACTATCATGACAATGGTAGTGAGTGGGAGAAATAGAATGCCTGTCTGGAATACAGGCAGTAGCTGGGGGGAGGAAGGAGATGGGGTGCATTGTTGTGAACGCTGCACTGGTGAGGGTGTGTGTGTGTTCTTTTTCATAACTGAAGCCCAACTACAAACTTGTTTGTAATCATGGTGCTTAACAAAAGATATTATTTAAAAAAATTAAAAAAAAACATTTAAAAAGGAAATCAGTAAATGGTACACAATGAATGAAATGAAAAAACTTTCTCTTCGAGAGTCTTCTATGAGAGAGGGGTCTTAGATGAAAGAGGAGAGGCTGTCAGGCAGGAGTGAAGATGAGGCAGGAACTGATTCCACAAGTGGAGGGGCGGGTCAGTACTCCCTTCCTGCCAGGAGAGGAGACAGGCTAGGGATGGAGGATGGCTGGGAGCACCCTGATTTCAACAGAGTTATTATAGATCCTTTAAAATGGACAGTAGAGGCCCTCAAGGGGGCGCTACAGGGCCCTTTCCCTCCAACTCAATCAGTGCTCTATGCCTGCTCTGTGCCCAGGCAGAGGGGTCTCATCAGAGGCAGGTAAGAGTTTTCCCTTGAAAGGAATGTCACGGACTGGAAAGTTAGGGCTAAGGCACTGGTCTTACACCAACCAACCTTAGTTCCATTTCTCATATCATAAGTGGTTTCCTAAGTACAGGCAGGAATGATGCTAGAGCACAGGGCAAGGGATAAACTGCTGGGTTTGTCCCCCAAATTACCATCTGCCTGGCAAATAAAGGGTCAGTATGAATAACTGGAGGCCATGGACAGGGTGACATGCAGGAGAAATACATGGGAATGAGGTTTGACCTACAATAGTCATAGTCAGCTCCTCTGTGATTAAAGTTTTCCAAATTGGAGAGACATGATGAAACACATTTGTGCAATAATGCATAAATGATTTTATTTTCAAAAAATAAATTATTTTTAATTTTTTCTGAATCAGATCCAGCAATTACTCCTGTAATTAGGATTACTAATTCGGGATTACTACTGGTTCTGTGCTCAGGGATTACTCCTGTAGAGTCTAGAGGACCATATAAAGTGCTAAGGTTTGAATTCTGGTCAGCTGCGTGTACAAGGTAAGAATCTTATCTGCTGTATTTTTACTCCAGTCCCAACAAAAGTCCAGGCAGGAAAACAATAGGCTGGCATCCAAGGGTCCACAACCTTCTAGCCTTGGCAAACACATTTCCACGTTCCTCCACTTTTATTTTTATTTATTAATTTATTTTTGTTTTGTTTTTGGCCACACCCAGCAGTGCTCAAGGGTTACCACTGTCTTTGCACTCAAGAATTACTCCTGGTGGTGCTTCATGGAACCAAAGGATAAACCAGGATCAAACCCAGGTCAGCCACAATCAAGGCAATCACTCCATTCCCTCCAATTCTAGAGCATATTACTTACTCATCTTTGCAAGACCCCTTCCTTAAACCTTGAAGAATAACATATTGATACATGGCAGGACTGGTTTCTTGCGGACAAAATAGCAAAATTCAACTACAAATTCCCTGTTCACTGTAGTAGGACAAGAGCTGATGCAATGGATATGTAAGAACAGTGCCTCAGAAAAAGTTGTGTTCTCTATGTAACTTTTTTAAAAATATATTATGTTAAGGACAGGAGTCATATTACAGTGAGTAAGATGCTTGCCTCTGACATGCCTAACCTGGTTCTGATCTCTATCACCTCACAAGATCCCCAGATCACTGCCAGATGTGATCCCTGTGTACAGAATCAGGAATAAACCCTGAGCACTGCCAGGTGTGAGGTGTGGTCTGTTTTTAAAAACAAAAATAAAGTTAATATTTAACTTAAAATTTCAAATACTTGGGGCGGGGCGGTGGCGCTGGAGGTAAGGTGCCTGCCTTGCCTGTGCTAGCCTAGGACAGACCACAGTTCGATCCCCTGGTTTCCCATATGGTCCCCCAAGCCAGGAGCGACTTCTGAGCACATACCAGGAGTAGCCCCTGAGCATCACTGGGTGTGGCCCAAAAACCAAAAAAAAAAAAAAATTTCAAATACTTCCCATAAGCAAACAAACATTGCCATTTTGAAATATTTATTGTAAAATTTAAAATCCCCATTATTTAATGCAAACAATATTTTCAAATATTACAGCAGTCACAATATTTTACTTAATTTTGTGCTTTTACAACTACTGATAGCTGCTTAAGGGAAAGCTAAAGTAATGGTGTATTGAAGAAAAAGTACTTTTTGTGTGTTGAATACAAATACATATATTAACAGGAAAATACACACAACTGCACTTACAGATTATCTTTGAAATGTCCTGGAAACAGTAAGATCTATTCCATTAAATACATTTTTCCTAATTAATGTTAATTTAATGTTTTCACAAGTATACATGAGGACTGGTTTTTCTTGGTGAATGACAGCAAACACTAGACATCAAGGAAGATATATGTATATATTTACTTAATACATACCTTATGGGAAAACATGAATTCACCTACATATTCAGTAGGCGAATTCAAAGTACATATTCAAAGTGTTAGGAAGCCCATTAGGGTTCATTTCACATGGATGAGCATTAGCCAGGTTCCTGTGTAAAGCAGTCATGGGAAGACAGACCTTAACAATTGAACACCCCCACAGACAGACATTGTAAATCTAGAGGTCAGAGAGCTAGAACAGTTGAAGTGCTTGTCTTACATATGGCCAACTCCAATTCTATTAAGTGGCTACATATGGTCCCCTGAGCATTGGGTCATAGATAGCACCTACTTGAGGAGAGTATGGAGAGAAAAAGAAAAAGATAGAATCAATGGAAGAAATATGATTCATTCATTAGAGGAATGCCCATCTGTAGGATTATGAAGGAGCCATTCTCACTCAGTATAAGCCTTGTTACTCATTGATTGGAAACATCTTTGAATGTAGCACCTTGAATTGGTGTTTAGACCACTTAATCCCACCTCTAGTGTGGTCTGTTCCTTCCTAATAAATATCTCAAATCTCAGGAAAATGCTATCTTGCATTTCCGGACTTCCCACGGAGCTTCCTGCTTCTTAGGAGCTGAAAGCTTAAGTTTTGGAACTCCTGAAACTGTTAAACCCTCTTTCGTATGTGTGGATTATTTCCACGTTTGCTTCTAGACCTGTGTCTCTCCAGTGTCCTGGCTTTGGAACTTGAGGCCTGATTTCTTTTATTTATTTATTTATTTATTTTGGTTTTTGGGCCACACCCAGTGACGCTCAGGGATTACTCCTGGCTATTCGCTCAGAAGTCGCTCCTGGCAGGCCTGGGGGACCATATAGGGAACCGGGGGATCGAACCGCAGTCTGTCCTAGGTTAGCGCAGGCACCTTATCTCCAGCGCCACCACCCGGCCTCCATGATTTCAACACCTATCATTCAACCTGATTCTCTAATGGTGAGCATAAATATAAATAAGCTTTGTCAGGGATTCCATTCCAGCTACTGAGTTCAATGCTACAGTGAACTGACATCTTTTCTATGTATAGGCAGTCCCCAAAGAAAAAGAAATGTTCCACAGAGAGAAATTAATTCATGTGAATTAATTAATAGTTGGGTTGAGGGTGAACCTTATTTTTCCCAGTTCTAACTAAAGAAATGATAAAAAAAATTGTTTACCATGTGGTGTATTTCTTTGCCAAGGAAAGATAAAAAAAATTTGTTTTCCAGTTTGATAATTATCTCTCCCAAGTGATATAGAAGATTGGTTATCTTGCTAAAATTATAGTGAAAATCCTACCAGATAAAGTCATTTTTCTGACTATATCTTTGGAAGACTTTAATGTAGAGGGGACAGGATGTATGCCCTGTCTAAAGTGATTCATGCTCCCATGAGTACATCACATACTGTGTAAACTGTGGCGAATCCAAAATAGGACACTTCACAGTTAGCACTTTTTGATGAACACAGGCCATCTAAGAGATTTTGATCTTTTCATGGCACACACATTTTCTATTTAAACTGCACCATAAATTCCTAGGTTGGTCCCTTTAAAACAGTACTATTATAGGGTTTTGTTGTTGTTGTTATTTCTCTAACTGCATACACCACCACTCTTTGTGGTAAGCTTCATTTCATGGGCTGGTCCTTCCAGCCCTCATCTCCATTGTCTTTGGGTATTATTACAATACTGTTTTTTAAATATCTTTATTTATACTCCATGTTTACAACTGCATGATTGTAGTTGAGTTTCAGTCATAAAAAGAACACTCCCCTCTTCACCTCTCCCACCCAACAATACTGTCTTTTTCTTAAATCTCACAAATGAGTGAGACTATTCTGTGCTTACCTCTCTCCCTCTGACTTATTTCACTCAACATAATAATTTCCATGTCCATTCATGTATAGGAAATTATTTCTTTGGGCAAAACTATTCAAGTTTTGAAGATAAGTTTTAGGGGGTAAGGATTTTTGCTCAGTGCTTGGGGATACTGTTAGGGGGGGCATATAAGTTGTCAAGGATTAAACTGGGGCCAGTATATGAAAGGCAACCACCTTAACTCCTATACTCTCTCTCTCCAGCCCCAGTTTTGTTAACTGAGGTGGCAGATAAGGAGTTTATAATATCAAATCAATAATCATCATGTTTATTAAGGATGGGATGTGATACATTCAACATTCTGATTTGGACATTCTTTTTCTCTCCTGCAGTTTTCCAATGTGTTGGATGAGTCCCTAACAACACTTTATAAAATATAATATATTATAATAATAACACTTATCTCATATGCCTTCTGCATTAATGGAGTGAAACCTGGCTTTATGAAGTTTTCTTCAGCAAGGATTAAAATAATGGTATTTGAATCTAGAAACTAAAGTTTCTAGAATATGTGACTGATCTTTGATATGAATATTTTATCATGAAGAGCTTTGCTTGAAACAGCAGATTTCAGAACAGGTATAGTTGTAGGCAGTAAGGTTGAGAAATAATGGAGTCAATTTCTGAAGGGCCTGATAGCCATCCTAAGGAGTTTGCTTTTGTGTGTGTGTGTGTGTGTGTGTGTGTGTGTGTGTGTGTGTGTGTGTGTGTGTGGTTTTTGGGTCAAACCCGGCAGTGCTCAGGGGTTACTCCTGGCTCCATGCTCAGAAATTGCTCCTGGCAGGCACAGGGGACCATATGGGGCACCAGGATTCGAACCGATGCCCTTTTGCATGAAAGGCAAACACCCTACCTCCATGCTATCTCCCAGGCCCCGGAGTTTGCTTTTGATTTCAGTGGCCATGTTGCTTTCTGAAATGTGTGCTAGAGGATTCCAATATGAGGGCTATCTTGTTTAAGTGAAAAACCTCAGTCCCAATTTACTTGAGGCTATGCCATAAATATTCTAATATACTTTGTGGTTCTCTAAGAGTGGGTTTTGTATATTGGTTTTCTGATTTAACCAAATAGTATAATGTGTTAAGCGGTACAAATAGAATATGTAAAATGTTATAGTTTGTCATTAGGTCAACTAGTTCTAATAATTTTGTGTATATACTGAACACCTGATATTCATTGCCAGGTATTTATCTGGTACATAGCAGAGTTCAATAAATAAATGGAATTAATAAAAACCTGAATAGCCTTCAACTTCTTCATTCATAAAATAGAAAACATGTTATGGATAAAATAAAAATAAAATATAATTTATTTTTAAATATGATTTTATTTTTAATAAAAATATAATTTATTTTTATTTAAAAAGCATTTTTTTATTTTAGGGGGCCATAATCTGGCATTGCTTATGGACTAGTCCTGGCTGGGTGCTCAGGGGGTCACTCATTCTTGATGATGCTTGGGAACAGTATGGTGTCAGGGATTGGACCTACGTCTCCTTTATAACAAGCAGGTGCTCAAGTCCAAGAAGTTATCTCTCTTTCTTTGGCCATTAAATTTTTTTTAAATTAAAACATGAGAATTACACATAAAATAATAAATATTAGGGTCAGGGAGATAGCTAGATTGGCTGACATATACTTCGTGTGCAGGAGGCCTGAATTTGATCCTGGCACAACCTTGCCTCCAAAGTACTGGCTGAGTGATCCCCAACAAAGAGCTGGAGTTGTTCCCAGGAATACAGATGTGGTCTCAAAACGGACCAAAAATAAAAACATCTCACATTTAGGAATGTTATTTAGAAGACATTCTCCAGGTGATAGAGGAAAACTCAGGTCTGCCCTAATTGTTCTCAGACAACAGACATGGTTCATTACTATTTATTCCTTCTTCCCAAAGTTTATATATATTTTTGAGGGGGTTCGCAAACATTGTTTCCAAAGATACTCAAGGCTTTGTGCTCAAGGGTTGCTTCCACAGTAATGAAGGAACATTTGGTGCTAGGGGTTGAACTAGGTTAGTTGCATTCAAGGTAAGCAACTTCTCTCTCTCTCTCTCTCTCTCTCTCTCTCTCTCTCTCTCTCTCTCTCTCTTTCCCCCTCTCTTTCACACTCATCTCATTTGGAAGGCAACCCTCTTAAACCTAAACCTGAATTTAACCCTGTTAAATCCAATCACTATAGACTCTGTTTATGCACACATATTTATTTATTGTATTTTGGGCCATACTCAGGGCCTATTTTTAACTTTCTGCTCAGAGATCACTATTGGTCATTCTCAGCAGACAATATATATGTAGTGTAAGTACCCTACCTACTATAATATCTCTTTAGCCCAAGTTCATTTATTTAAAACAACAAAACATCAGAGCTTACTCTATTTTTCAATAACTCATAGTGTACAGGAGTTTTCTGAACTGAGTTATATATATTACTTTCTTTCTGGATTTCCTTTAATTTTTTTGCTCATCTGACTGATGGTCAGTTAAACTACAAAGGACTTACAGACAACTAGAATTTGGAAGGGCAGAGAAAATCAGAGTCATAAACTGTTTATTATTCTGTAAAATGATATGTGTTAAGAAAGAAGGATCGAATCTATGTTATAGTTCAAAATATAAGATATTAGTCACTATGGTATGTTGGTCTTATTTTATTACACTAGTACTGTAATACTTTTTGTTGCTGTTTTTGGGTCACACCTGGCAGTGCTCAGGGGTTACTACTGGCTCTGTACTCAGAAGTTGCTCCTGGCAGGCTTGGGGGACCATATGGAATGCTGGGATTTGAACCGGAGTCTGTCCTGTGTTGGCCGTGTGCAAGGCAAATGCCCCACCAATGTGCTATTGTCTGGCCCCCTACTCTAGTAATACTTTACAAAGAAATATAAAGAGGTCACATGCTTGGTTGTTATTATAACATTATTTGATTGTAGCCTTATTCCTGGAAATGGACATTCCCCTAAACCTTTTGAATATGAGCCTGGAATTCTTTGAATGAGCCAGTGAGGAATCTCTACATCTGTACTGAAGGACCTTCCAGCAATCTCCCCACAGGCTCACCTACTTGAGATGAGGGACTCTACAATAATGTTCATGTACAGGAGATAAAAAGACCAGGCTGGCTCCAGTACTAATAACAGAGTCTGCATTTTCAAATTAGAGAGCTCAGTAAAATCTATGATTGAGTTAAGGCAGACAAAGTACTGACAAATAGCCTGTGTCTGTTTAAACTCACTTTTCCTTTGAAGATAATTTTAAAGATGAGCAAGGATTTTTAAATAGTTGGGCTATTTACAGTAGTTAGTTCCTTTATTTTTTTTTAATTTTTGGGCCATAGCCAGCAGTGTTCAGGGTTTACTTCTGGCTCTGCACTTAGGGTTCACTCCTGGCAGCCTCTGGGGACCATATGAGAGCCAGGGATCAGAGTGTGCACAGCAAGCAGCCTGCCCACTGTAGTATTGCTTTGACCTTCACTAATTAGTTTTTTTTTATATGATGAATCCAAAGAGAGGTTATCAACACAGAGCTAAATACTGGTTTACAAAACATATTTGGAAGCATAAAATTCTTGTATTCAGTTGATGGAGAGCAAAATATTCTATTATAAGTGTTTATTTAATTTTGGGGCCATACCCAGAGGTACTCAGGGGTTACTCCTGGCTCTGTGTTCAGAAAATATAAGTGTTTATTCTTAAAAAATGTTTCATTTACAGTTCTGCTAACATGATGTGAAAATATCTCTTTTAAGGACCATCTAGAATAATATACAAAGTACACATGTGTATTGAATGTGCGATCATTCACTGATTAGCTCAAATACTTTTCTGGCACATTTAAATGAACTGAGTTTGGTATGTGGGATGGCCTGCATTTCTAAAATGGCCTGGTTAATCACAGTTTTGTTTTCCTCTTTTCTCGGCCACAATGCACCAGTTGCCATGATCATTTCCTGAGCTCAGTATACGGAGCTCTGACACATGCTCCTTCAGCAGGTCACAGAGCTCACCCTCCCGGAATACGTGGTAATAGCGCATGAAGGCTGTGGCCTCCAGAATATCAGGCTGTTGCTCTTTGATGGAAATGGAATCATCTGGGTTGGAGTCTGTAGAATCGGAAGTGGGAATCCTTCTTCGTATTTTACTAGCCACAGGGTTTCCTTCAGCCTTTATGCATGCCCCACATGAGTTGCTGCTTTGCAAAATATTCCCATCTCCATTTCTCTTGACATCTTCTTGATGGTCTCCATTAAGATGCTTCGTGGTGGCTGGTGCTCTCAACCACTCCAACTGTTTCGGAGACGTTTCCACAAACACATCCTCATCTGTTGTTCCCCTAACAGCTAACAACTCTGAGTGGTCCAAGTCTAGATTCGCGGCGTGTCGAGATGGCTGGACAGAGATGGTGCTACTGGCCCAACCTTCTGTGGCTTTCCAAGGTCTCACTCTTTCAATTTGCTTCCTCATAGTTGACTCATCTAAAGATCGGGAGGAAAACCAGGAGCGAAAAGACTTCCCCAGTGTGTTATAGAATCCATTCTCTTGCACGCCTTTCTTTGAAACAATGGCACAACAGTTTGCAGTTCCAACAGGCTCGCTGTCCATACTGTGGGACCTTTTTGCATCCCATCGCTCTTTGGAGCCGACAGCACAGCTTCTGTGACTGCAGGGTCGAGGGCAGGGCTGGTGTCTGTGTATTTGGGGGGGCCGTTGCTCTTCCATGGAATGGCTGGGCTCTGAGAGGAGCTGGGAACACAAGGCCCTGTTCCAGGGGACCAACACATCCTGCTTCTCAAAGTTCCGATTCTTCTGTTCCATGGCCCAAACGTAGATCATTAACTGACCTCCAGGAACTAAGACTCGAGCCATTTCTTTTATCGCTCTGATTCTCCTTTGTTTTGTAGAGAAATGATGTATAACTGAAAAAGAAGGAATCAAATTGCAATGTATGTCTATATGCACACATATATGCATGCATACATACAGACATCATCACACATTTAGATATTTGTATCTGCAGATTAGAACTGCTATATATTATACAACAATAATGCTGTTTGAAGGGGCAAGGCAAATAGAAGAAATAGCACAAACTTTAGGAGAGGGAAGAAACATGAAATTTAACTTCGGTTACTGTACTTAAAAAAAATTTTTTTTGTAGGAGTGTGTGTGAGGACTTCTAAATAGTGCTCTGAGGTCTCCAGGGCTATGCCTCGATGCTTGTTGGGGGGGCCTTGTGGTGCTGGGATATGAACTATTTGTCCAGACACTGTGCTTGAGCCTTGAGCCACTTAGCTCTCTCCCTGGTTCCTTGCTCTTGGACATTTCAGAGAATTGGTTTTTGGCCATTATTTGGTTTCTGTAGGTTGAAAACTTCTGGTCTATTTAAAACAAAACAGAACATCTAGGAAAAACCACCTGGGATGAATAAGGCCCATCCAGTATACCAGTCTTTTGAATTTTGTTAACCAGGAGGATACCACTAAGAATCCAATTTACAAGAAAGAACTAACTCAGTAAATATTCCCAAATGGAATTATGTGAAATAATCACTTTAATGGTTAGTACTTTTTTTACTGGGTGGTATTTTGGGTCACACTTTTAGAGGTACATGGGGGTACTGTGGGGTCCAAGAGATAGAACCAGGGTTGGCTACCTATAATGCAAGTGCTTTGAACTCTATTCTCTTTCTTGTCCTAGTAGTTAGTACTTTTAAAGCATGAAAAGATTAACAGTGGTAATGAGCATTAATAAAATTAATAAATCAAAGAGAAGTAGAGATCAGTGTGATTTCCTGTTTAGATAATGCTCTTGGCCAAACACAAATGTTATTTATAATTGTAGGACTGTGAATATTATATATAAAGTGCTTATGAGTCATTTTAAAAAACACTCAATTTATAGGTCTTCATATTACTTCCAGTCCCTCAGTAGAGGTAAATAAAGCAAGATTGCTTTGTCCAAAAAACTTTAGACTTATTTTTTTTTATAAATTTATAGGATCCTGGGGTCAAAGTGATAGTACTGTGGGCATGTGGTAGACCTGGGTTTGATCCCTGGCATCCCATATGGTCCCCCAAGAACCACTGTATGTGATTCCTGAATGCAGAACTAGGAGCAACAACTGAACATTGCTAAGTGTAGCACCCCTTCAATTTCATGGTCTTTCTTTTTTGCTTTTGGGTCATACTCTACAATATTTAATGTTTACTCCTGGCCATGGACTTGGAGATCACCTGGATTTGCTTGGGATTCTATATGGGATACTGGGAATCAAACGTAGTTGGCCATGTGGAAGGCAAGTACCTTCCTTGCTGTACTATATATTTTATCCCCTAAAACAGTTTGTATTTACTTATTTTGCTTTTTGCACCACACCCAGTCATGTGCAGGGCTTACTTTTGTCTCTGTGCTCAGGAATCATTCCTGTCTAGCTCTGAGTGCCATTTGGGGTATTAGATAGATTAAGCCCTATTTAACTGCATGCAAAGCAATTGTCCTAGAGGCTTTTCTATTGCTTTGGTCTTTTTAACCTATCTTTGGATGCATAGATATTCTATGATATTCTTTGATATTCTAGTATTCTGAGTTTCAAATGAAGTATAACTTTATGTTCATTCATTTCTTAAAGAAGTATTATATGATAATTTATTTAAAATTACTTAATTTTTTCAGAGGTTTGGAATAATCTGGCAGTTTGGGGGACTACTCTGGACTTGGTGCTTTGGGCATCACTTCCTGAAATGTTTAGGTGAGTAGAAATCGAACCCAGGGCTCTGGCATACAAAACTTGTGCTCTAGTCCTTTGCCTTCATCCCAGCCCCAGTTAATTTGTGGAGCTCTCAAGTGGTGCTCTGGGATGGAGAGGGTCTCTGTTTTCTCTTTGGGCAGGTGTGAGATACACTAGAAGAAGAGAAGGAATGAACTCCTGTTCCCAAATGTTTCATATGGGGCATTTTACCATAGTAGCAAAGCTAGTTAGTATCCCCCATAACATGACACAACTCCAGGTAGCCACAACATTAGGGTCCTCAGACTAAGACAAACAAAAAAGTGAAGTCTACACTTACTTTAAATTACTTTAATTTTCAAGAAGTTCAGTAAGTGGAATAAGCATACAGACACAATATTTCTACTAAAGATGCCAAGCACTGCAGAGAATTGCTAGGCTTAACCAGAATTTATCTTTTTATGTTTACAATCAAAATAGACTTATTTTCCAGTGCAAAAAATGGAACTATCATAGAGCAGGTTTCTATGATAGTAGTGTCCTGCCGGTTCCACCTAATACTGTATTATGACACCCAGGCCTGTGCACCTCACAGGTACACCTCAAAGTACAGTCTTCAACTAATGTTGAAAAAGAATTTCAGTTATTCTAAGTTTTTTTTAACTGCTTAATCAGTTTTAAATAGGATCCTTTTGCTTTGACAAGATTTGCAATATTCAAATAGATTAACTTGGGGTGCATACCTGGTATGCTCAGTGGTTATCCAAGTTCTATGCTTGGCTCTGCTCCTGGCACTGCTCAGGAGACCATGTAGTGCCAGAGACTGAACCCAGGCCTCCTGTGGTCGAAGCATGTGCTCTAGCCTATTGAGCTGTATTTATGACCTAGATTAATTGGGGGATGGAGGATCAGCTCCCATGGTGCTCTGGGCACCTATAAGCTATGCTAGTCAATCTTTGCCAACTGGGCCAGATGGCAGAAGGCTCAGGTCCAAGATGTAATGTTGCTTGGGCTCTGTGGTGCCAGAGACTACCAAGGCCAACTGGTGGTATTTGGAAGTTTCTTAGGGCTATACCCAGTAATTCTCAGAGTTGGGGGAATGGCATGTGAGTCAGGGAATTAAGCAGGGGTCAGGAACATGCTAGACATATATTCTAATCCCTATGCTAGTTACTTGGCCTCTCAAATAGATTTATTTTTTTTGTTTTTGTTTTTGTTTTTGGGTCACACCCAGCAGTGCTCAGGGGTTACTCCTGGCTCCATGCTCAGAAATTGCTCCTGGCAGGCACGGGGGACCATATGGGGCACCGGGATTCGAACCGATGACCTTTTGCATGAAAGACAAACGCTCCATGCTATCTCCTGGGCCCCAAAATAGATTTATTTATTTTTTTTTGTTTTATTTAGTTTTAGACCACACCTACAGATTCTTAAGAGCTATTCCTGGTTCTGTGATCAGGAGTAACCATTAGTGGTACTCAAGGAAACATACGTGGTGCTGGGTACTTTACAGGGTGAGTGGAATGTACTATCACTTTGACCCTAGCTCAATTGGATATTAATAATTTGCTTTGTGATTTTATACGTCAAAGAACTATGACTAAGATTCTAGGCTTTAGGAATATGTGTTTGAGAGAAAGGAGGCTTACCCATGCATATTTCAGGAAAGGATTTGGGGTTGGATATTATTTCGAGCACTTTTAGTATTTTGTGGACACATTTGCTGGGAAAGTATGAGGAAAAAGTCTCACAGTTAGAGAGCAGGGTGAAGCATGCAGGGGTTGGAGAAACTGTCTTTCCTAGTGACTGCTCTTCTAGGTAACTCTCAGGATATTAGTCCCACAATATCTTGCTAATAAAAGGTACCCTGTGGTCTTCCTATGGTAATAGGACTAAAAACGATCGTGGTCTATTCCACATTGGAAGAAATTGACTTCACTTAATATAACAAAGAACTATGTTTAATGCATGAAAATCTTCAAATAACTTTCTTACTTAAATGTTAAATGTTAAAAACATTGGTATGAGTCATCAAAATGAATCCAGTTGTACTTTGAAGGTTTAATGAATTAGAATAATCATATGTACCATCATAAGTACATGTGGTATTAGTTAGATCAACAGATTAAACTACTTTAATAAATAGACAAAATAAATCATATAACACTTTCTATGAAAAATAATGTTGAGTTGTGAGATTAGCCTTAATCATGTAGCATTATTCTTGCAGTGGATGATGGAACATGTGGCCGGGCTGCCTTACCTCCTATGGAGATGATGGCATCGAAGCCCTGATCCCTAAAGGGGAGATTAAGGTTGTCACATACCATGACTTCACATCCTCTATTCCGGGCAATCTCTACCAATGGCCCACAGTAGTCACAGCCCAGACTGTGGACCTGGCTGTTCACTTTAAGATACTTTCCAGTTCCACAACCTACAAGGGAAAGGGGAAAATGGTGTTAAATGTGCTCCTGAAGGGAGAGTAGACACTAGCTTTTTTGTTTATATGAACTACCAAGATAGATTAAAATAGGGTATGTACAAAAAATATGTATTAAAGTAGGGTATGTATAAGAAAAATAAAAAGATAGATTTTCAGAGATCGCTGCTATATTTTAATATAGAGAAGGGAAAAGAAGTGAAGCTACATAATCTTTATACTCCCGATGGCCTCACCTCATGGTCCCTCTTCGATTCCCTTTAGGAACACCAAGCTGACCACAAACTGGTTTGGGGGTTGATATCATCAGGGCTTTCTGGAACAAGTGCAGGAACCCTCCCCACTGTATGGTCCTTCTTCTGTGAAGCGTAGCAGCCATAACCATGCCCACAAATACAGTGGCCATGCTGGAACCTGACCAGTTTTAAAGACTCACTCATTTCTTGAACAAAATGTAAACAGAGCCATGAAAAATCATGGGTACACAAGCTCATGCAGCAGAAAACTGGTCATCTTAGAAGGAGAGGGTGCTGCCTATATCACCTAAAATCACTGTTTTCCCAAAAGTTCTGCCTCATTGGCCCTCTATAGTTTACTTCAGAGACATCAATTTGACCAAACTTTAGGAATACACCAGTTTAACAGAATGCACAGCTAATAACAAGAAATTACTAAAATTTCTGCCATTTTGTTAATTGACTTCATTGGAGATACACAAATGTTCTTGCTACTGTACATTTTTCTTTTTTTCTTTCTTTTTAATTTTAAAACTTTATTTTTTTCCTTTTCTTTATTTTTTTAAATATTTTTGCTTTGACTTACTCTAGAAACAAATACTTTATGGTCAACTCTGTGATGCATTACTTTAAATAAAGTAAAAAATATTATTTTATCCACAAAAAATGAAGGGTTAAATAATATTTATTCAACTTTAATAATGTTTATAATAAAACATAAACTTTGATACTACTTATTAAGCAGAGAATTTAATGTCCATAGATCTTGACATGCTAGCACAACCAGAACATGCTAACTGGTTGCAGGGAATGGGAGTTCCTTGACTGTTAGGAAGAGTGCACAGTCTCTTAGTTATTTTGAGCATCATACCTAATGATGCTCAGGGCTTACTTCTGGCTCTGCATTAAGGAATGACTCATGGTGGTGCTCAGGGGACCATATGGGATGCTAGAAATTGAACCTGGGTTGGATGCACTCAAGACAAGTGCCTTACCTGCTATCTCTCCCACCCCCACAGTCTCTTAAGAAACCATCGTCCTTATACTTCCTGGTTTGTTCCAATGTAACAGGATAATTGTTTTTCTCTGTAAGCATACCTTTATCTTTATTTGTTTTTATTTTGAGGGCTTTGGGACCACACCTGCAATGGCTACTGCATCTGGCAGTTGTTTGGAGAACCAAGTGATGCCAGGGTCAACTGCATGCAAAAGTAGTGCCTTAATCTTTACACTATCACTCCAGCTCAGTATTTGTATATTTTAGTATAGTCTGAACATGTCACTCTTTCATAACTCTTCCTTATTAAGTACTTCAAAAATCACATTATCTAATACCTCTTTTAAAATAACGACATAGGGGCCCAAGAGATAGCACAGCGGTGTTTGCCTTGCAAGCAGCCGATACAGGACCTAAGGTGGTTGGTTCGAATCCCAATGTCCCATATGGTCCCCCGTGCCTGCCAGGAGCTATTTCTGAGCAGATAGCCTGGAGTAACCCCTGAGCACCGCCGAGTGTGCCCCCCCAAATCAAAATAAAATAAAATAAAACAATGATATAAAAATACTATAGCTAGCATTTTTACCTACAGGTATCGGTTATAGGGCTCCAAAACCAATTAAAGATCAGTTTCCCATGTCTGAACTATGTGACATACTTTTCATAACTTCACATTACTAGGTATTGTTCAAAATCATATGAGATATTAAAAGCATAATGTTCTCTGATATCAGATGAGACAGGAGAATATATGTGGTAGAAAAATCCTTCCAGAGGTTGGAACAATATCACAGCATTTGCCTGGCATGCAGCTGCAGCTGACCTGGGTTTGACCCAGGGCATTCCACACAGTACCCCAATCCTAGCAGGAATGATTTCTGAGTGCAGAGCCAGAAGTAACCACGGAGCACCTCTGAGTGTGGCCCAAAAATCAAAAACACAAATAATGCTTCCAATATTATGATTTCAGTGTGCCTGACTAGGGCCTTAGATTGCAGAGCCATTATGCCTAGGTATGCTTATGAGTGAAAATATCCAATATTTGTGAGCAATCAAGGGAAAAATGTAATTTACAAAAGTATTCTAAAATTGAAACCCTGAGCATTTAAAAATGCTGGTACATTTTTAAAGAAATAAGCTTGAAAACTAATTTGGCCTTTTTAGAAATTGACTCAGGGGAAGCATGTAGAGAAATGAAAGAGAAAACGACTCCAAAATCGTAACAAAACAGGCTCATGAGCTATTAGAGCTAGAAGGAACTGTGTAGAGAGCATCTGGTAGCAAGGAGAAAATGAAGACGTTTGAAATCTCCTGTAATGTTTTTAGTGCCTCTGGAACGCTCTATTTATCCCACATTCATTTCTAATGGCAAAAGGATAGTAGTGGAACTCCCAACTATGATGCAATTACCCATTTCTTAAGTGCATACACAGAAATACTGGAGAGGGGAAGATTTTATCCTAATGAGGAAATCAGGGATAGTGCCAAACCAGTCACTGCATTATCTTAAATGTACAAGAAATAAATCAGGACATTTTTGATACCAGAGCAAGCTCCAGTACACAGCAATCCTGCTCTTTGAAAAACCTCATTTAATGATAACCTTCATGGCATTGGAGCAGCAATACTGATGTTTGGAGTGTCTGCATACTTAAAGCCCTCCCTTGTCTGTCAACACACCAAACTATGGGAAAGGGAGAATATATAGAATTACCTTAACTTAAAAGATATTTTGACAAAAAATAAACAAGTATTTGATAAAAATCACGAATCAGAATGCTTATTCTGAAATTTGTTGCAACAACTACATTTTTTTTTTTTTTTTTTTGCTTTTTGGGTCACACCCAGCGGTGCTCAGGGGTTACTCCTGGCTCTGCACTCAGAAATCTCTCCTGGCATCCCACATGGGATGTCAGGAATTGAACCTGGGTTTGTCTGGAGTTGGATATGTGCAAGGCAAAAGCCCTACTGTTATGCTATCTCTTCAGTCCCACAACTATATTTTGTTTTGTTTTGGGGTCACACCCGGCAGCACTCAGGGTTACTGTTGGCTCTGTGCTCAGAAATTATTCTGGGCAGGCTCAGGCACCATATGGGATGCCGGGATTCAAACCACCTTCAGTCCTGGGTCAGCTGCATGCACAGCAAACACCCTACCATTGTGCTATCTCTCTGGCCTTACAACTACATTTTTTTTTTTTTGGTTTTTGGGCCACACCCGGCAGTGCTCAGAGATTACTCCTGGCTATCTGCTCAGAAATAGCTCCTGGCAGGCACGGGGGACCTTATGGGATGCCGGGATTTGAACCAACCACCTTAGGTCCTGGGTAGACTGCTTGCAAGGCAAATGCCGCTGTGCTATCTCTCTGGCCCCACAACTATATATATCTATATATATACATATATAGGTATATATGTATATATACATATATACATATACATATATATATTATTTGTTTGTTTGTTTTTGGGTCACACCTGGCACCGCTCAGGGGTTACTTCTGACTCTATGCTCAGAAATCGCCCCTGGCAGGTACAGGGTACCATATGGGATGCCGGGATTCAAACCACCATCCTTCTGCATGAAAGGCAAACACCTTACCTCCATGCTATCTCTCCGGCACCACAACTATATTTTTTTAAAGTTAAAAATCTTGCCAAGAATCTTATCTGAAAGAGAATTCTCTTTTCCTCTGGGAGGAAAAATGGAGAAGGAAACCCATTTCCCCCCCAATTTTACAAAGATTTCTTGAGGCTGGTTATGAGAAAATGTTTTATTCTGCAAGGATAGTGTATATACAAGTTAGAAATACTAAATCTTTATGGTTTCTGTGGAGGAATTATAATTAGATTGTGACCTAGCAAACAAATCTGACCACAGAACCTGGGAATAAATACAAGGAGTGTTACAGGCAAAGGGAATCTCCGTGAATTTTAAAACATTTTATTATAATAACTGAGTACTTAATCCTATTTAGAACTGTTAACTCTGATATTTGGTCAAAAGGTAATTTTGCTCCAAAAGAATATAGCATTGCTTTCTCTCCTCACTATTTTATTTAGGCACCAGGTTTTATAATACTGTCAGTGACAGAGAGCCAGGCATACAGTTTTTTTGTAGCATTAACCCATCACAGTGTCCTTCCACCAATATCTGAAGTTTCCCTTCCATCCCCACCACACTTTCCCCCTTGTTAGACTCAGTTCTGTAGAATAACTCTTGGGATCTTTGACATTGGCTGTTATCACTTTACTATGTTTCTTAGTATTGCACATACGAGAGAGGTCATTCTGCACTTGTTCCACTTCTTCTAACTACGGTAACTTGATTTATTTGTTTGTTTGTAGTCACACCTAGTACCACTCAGGTTTTATGCCTGGCTCTGCACTCAGAAATCACTCCTGGCAGGCTCTGGGGACCACATGGGATGCCTGAAATCAAACTCAGGTTTGTCCCAAGTCAGCTGCATGCAAGGCAAACGGCTTACTGCTGTGCTATCTCTTCAGCCTTGACTAACTTCATTTAGCATGTTGTCCTCTATTTCACCTATATAGCAATGAATTACATGATCACTTGCTTTTAAAGTAACCCAAGTAGCAGGACCAAACCATAGATAGCCTTCATGTACCATATGTTTTTAGTTAAGCAGCCCCAAACAGGTAAAGGTTGCTCCATAACTGCACAGATTACATTATTTCCAAAGAATACTATGCTTTCAGCTGCCTTTGAGTCACCAAAGTAATTTTCACTTAGTTTATAATTCCTATTCATATGCTGCCTAATTGGAAAGAGGCATGATGTATCATTTTAGGTCACAAAATTTTTAGTCTACCACTGAAATGGTGAAATGTTCTAAAGAAATTCTCTATGGGTACTTAAATTCTACTACCTCTATGTATTTCTTATCTCTGTGATTTTTGTTTGTTTTTATGTCACTTCTGGCTGTGCTCAGCGCTTATTCCTAGCTCTGTGCTCAGAGATCACTCCTGGCAGTATTCAGGAGACCATATATGATGCCAGAATTGGTGCAGGGTAACTTGTTTAGGTTTTGGATTGCATCCATTGATACTCAGGGCTTACTCCTGGTTCTTCTTTCAGGAATCATTCCTAGAAGTGCTGTGACTGATCTCAGGTCAGCTGCTTGAAAGGCAATTGCTCTACCTATTGTACTATTGCTCTAGCCCAGAATAGCAAAATATATATGGCGCGCGCGCGCACACACACACACACACACACACACACACACACACACACACCCATCCTCAAATAAAGTACACACACATCCCCCCCACACACCATTCTCAAATAAAGTACACACATACCCCCCCACACACCCCATCCTCAAATAAAGTCCAGATTTTTTTTTCATCTTCTTTTACTTTAGGGCACACTTCTCTGCTTAGGACTTACTTCTTCCTGGCTGTGAGTTCAGAGATCACTCCTGGCAGTGTACTGGGGATTGAACCTGGGTTGGCTATATTCACAGCAAGTATCCATCCTACCCACAGTAATATCTCTCCAGCTCCTCTTCATTATATATATAGTTAAACTGCAGGTAGTTTTACTTAGTGTTCGGTATTTTGACTTTATATATATATATATTTAGATTTTTGCCTTGTGTTATTTAAATTTTTTTAAGTTTAATTTCAATGAGATACTTTTTATGGTTAAAATGACACTCTACAGGCCTGGAGAGACAGTGCAGTGCTTGCTTTGCACACTGAGTATCCCCAAGTACCTCCATGAGTAATTCTTGAGTGCAGAGTCAGGGGTTATCACTGAGCATCACTAGGTATGCACCCCCCCCCCCAAGCAAAAAATATCAGTCTTCCTGTCTGCCTGCCTGTCTGTCTGTCTATCAATCAATCTATCTATCCATCTATCTCTACCATCTATCTGTCTTCCTGTCTATCTATCCATCCATTCATCCATCCACCCTTCTATTCACCCACCTACTTACCTATCTACCTATCTATATCTATCACCACACAGGGTCAGAGATAGTACAGGAGGTAAAATGCTTGTTTTGCTTGTTGCTGACTCTGGTTTGAATTTCCAACACCACATACAATCCTCTGAGCACATTAGGGTCACTTTTCAACACAGAAGTAGGTCTAATCTATCCTCTACTCCCTCCTGGCTATAGAGCATTAAAAAAAAAATCAACACAGTTGAATTTCACTGCAGACAGGTTCCATATTGGCATGGTCAGCTCATTGCTAAGCTTGGCACTCACAGTCCTGGCTGCAGGTAATTGATCATCCACTGAGAGTGTGTCCATGGGACAGTGACAGCTTTGACTGGCCTGAGGCCCATGTGACTAGCCTCCTTCATTCTGCTCTCAAGCTGTCAACACATGTTCTGTAGGCAGTCTATTTAATGCCTGATTTGTTTTTTGTTTGCATTTTTGTGCTTCTGGTTAGTTTCACTGTTTGAAGTCATCACCAAGCACAGAGTGGGAATGCTGTCTTCTTTAGCAAAAGTAGGCTACAATGTGGGCAAATGGTGTGCTAATTAGTTTTAGTTCAGGCCTGAATTACAGTGTGTGGGCCATGAAGTCAGTATCAATTAATCAAAAATATATAATAAGGGAACTATGGACAGAGGAACTAGTTAGGTACTGATCAGTTGTCATAATGTTATCATCAGAAGCTCAGGGATACTTATCTGATGTTTTTTCCTTGGGACAATGACTCAATGTTCACTAACTCAATGTGCATGGAAATTATGTAGATTGTATGTACTTTGGATAAAAACAAGCAACTGTACTTTATGATTCCAGGCTTTTGTTGATCTTACACATATACGGTCAAAGGATCTGTGAGGGGCCAGAGAGATGTTATAGTGAGTAGGGCACTTATCTTGCTCTCAGCTGACCTGGGTTTCAACTCTGGCATACCACAGAGTCACCCACGCACTTCCAGGAGGTGCATTTCTACTTTTAGAGCTGGGAGTAAACCCTGAGTAGTGCTGGATGTGACCCCCCCCCAAAAAAAAAAAAAAGAAAAACCAAAAGGGCCTTTGAGAATACTAAAAAAGTTTTTTTTCCAGGTTTTGGGCCACACCCAGTGACACTCAGGGGCTACTCCTGGCTATGTGCTCAGAAATCGCTCCTGGCTTGGGGGACCATATAGGATGCCGAGGATCGAACAGAGGTCTGTCCTGGATCAGCCGATGAAAGGCAAAGGCCCTACCACTGTGCTATCACTCCAGCCTCGAGAATATTAAACATTTTTAAGTAATTTAGTTTATCTACTCCTCTAATAGTTTCATTTTAGAAACTATGTTGTATGACTGTACCACCAACATATATGACAATACTACCACATTACCCCCTCCCACACAAAAGTAGCTAGGATCTAATTAAAAGAGGTAGGCTCTATAATAAAACCCCTACACAATAGTTAAGAGCAAGGATGTATGAAATTAAGAGGTTATAGATGTAGAGGGCCTAAAATGATAATACAGTGGATACTTGCTTAACATGCAGCAGACCTAGGTTTTGTCTCCAGCACTCCATAAGGTTCCCTGATCTTGCAAGGAGTGACCCCTGAGTGCAGGGCCAGGAATACACCCCAAATACTGCCAGGTGTGGCCCCCAAGCAAATAAACAAAACTAGAATAAATAAAAGAAAAAGGAGGTTACAGAATTTTTTTTTCAGTATTGGGGATTGAATCCAGAGCATCACACTTGTGAGGCAAGTGCTCTACTGATAAGGTGCATCCTTAGGATTTGTTGTTGTTTTTGGGCCACACCTGGTGATGCTCAGGGGTTACTCCTGTCTAGGTACTCAGAAATAACTCCTGACTCGGGGGACCATATGGGATGTTGGGGAATCGAACCACAGTCTGTCCTGGGTCAGCCACATGCAAGGCAAACGCCTTACTGCTGTGCCATCACTCTGACCCTTTAGGATTTTTTTTAATATACCTATAATTGACTTTTCTGTAAGGCAAAATAACAAAATGTGATATTTTTACATGTGAATGTCTCCAAGATTCACTAGGTCAATGTCAGAAGCAATGATTCCTTCTGCTACTTTATCTTGTCCCTATCAGGTCAGTTTTGTTGGAAGGTATGTACAAAGGTTCTGATAAGACTGTGATTATCCAATGTGGATCTAAGGAAATTTTCTTCATCTCATTTGATTAGAAGATGCTTATCTGCTATAATGTAGAGTTTAGGTGCTAGCATGGAAAGGGCACAATCTCAGACTTAGGGTTGGAAGATAAATGAAACTGAAAGGGAAAGATGAGATGGAATAGATTTCAGTCCATGTGGCATGGTGATGGGTTACCTATGTCAGCAACGAGGCTGCCGGGCGTCTGCTCCTGGAGGAACTGGCGGACACGAGGCCAAGCCTTGCTCTGCAGGTCACCGAAGTATGGAGCAGTGCTTTCATACACAGCATGCACATGCTGCTTCTCCAGCTGGGCAGCTTCATGATCCATCCTGGGGAAAGCAGGAACCCCGCAAAGAATGCTGATCAGAGGATGTTCTAGAAATAGCAGAAGGTAAGGGGAGCTGCCCCAAACCTGGGAATCTACCACTGCAAAGAAGGTGCTATTTAAATGCAAAGAACAAAACTTTCAACCTAACCTCAAAAGAGTTGTGAAGAGACCAACAAAAGCAGAGCTTTTTACCTTCAAATTTTTCAGGAAATAGCAGTTTGGAGACAGATGTGTTAGTCATGGTACCTCCCTGTGCAAGATGTGGTCTTAATTTTGGAAGCACACAAAAAACTGTACTTGCTGATGGCTAACTTTGGATAAAATCCTTCTATCTCATACTTAGTAGATATCAAAATTTTATAACAGGTAGCTCATCACCAATTCAATTATAATGCCTTATTAATTAAACCTTGTAATGTCTTTGAATTCCAACCAGTTCTCTATATACCTGCTAAGTCTATATTAGATAAGGTTCTTTATTTTTAGTTAAAGCAATTTCAGCACCGTTATAAACATGTTAACATTCATGTTCACATGAACATTCATGTTTCAGAATACAGTGCTGCCATACCCTATCACCCTATCGCTCCACTCCTATCTTTAGGCTACCCCCCCAACCACCAAACTTAACAGACTCAGGTCTATAGGCAACTCTTTTTTGGGGGTCTATTAACACTGGCCAGCTTTTATTCCCTGTATTTTTTTATATTCTACATATTTGGTATTTATACTCCCTTTCATTTATATTTAATATTCATATATATAATATATGTATATATAAATATATGAATATTTATATATTCATCATGGCACTTTAAGTTCCATTCAAGTGGTAGTGAACTGGAGGATTTCATCCTTTCTTAGAGCAGAGTAGTTGTGTATATATGCAAATTTCTTTATCCACTTGGGCATGGGGGTTGTTTCCAGATTTTGGCAACTATGAACAGTGCTACATAAATGTAAGAGTGTAAATGTCTTGCAGATAGATGCCAAGAAGAGAAATCACTGAGTTGAATGAAAAGACAATTCTTAATTTTCTGAGAAGTCTCCATTTCTTTTCATTGGTGGTTTTTGTTTTGTTTTGTTTTGGCCATACTTACTTAGGACTTACTTCTGGTCCTGTGCTTTAGGGATATCTCCTAGCAGGACTTGAGGGATCATATGTAGTGCTGGGGATAGAACCCAGGTCAGCTGCATACAAGGCAAGTTCTCAAATTATTGTATTATTGCTCTGTTCCTCCATACTGTTTCCCATGAAGGCTGAAACAGAGGATATTCCCACCAACAGTGTCTGAGGGCTTCTTTTCCACCACAAGCTCACCCACAGGTGCTTGATTCACTTTTATTTTTGTTTTTGTTTTGAGGGCACATCCAGTGGTACTCAGGGCTTACTTCTGGATCTGTACTGAGAGTTTATTCCTGGTGGGCTCAGGGGACCACATGGTATACCAAGGATAGAACCCAGGTCATGTAAGGCAAGTGCCCTCCCTGCTGCACCAATGCTCTGACCTCTATGACTTCTAGTGGTGCTTAGGTTTTGCCTGAATTTTTTCAAAAAATTTTTAAGTGTTTTCTTTTTTCGGTTTTGGGTTTTTTTTTTTTTTTT
>PVKC010009523.1:0-26722 GCA_004027635.1 Crocidura indochinensis
GATGACCTTTTGCATGAAAGGCAAACGCCCTACCTCCATGCTATCTCCCGGGCCCCTAGCATTTTATTTCTTATATTTAACTCATAAAGTCCTTTGTAATCACATAAATATCTTGTCTATCTTTCAGTTCCATCTGCAACCAGCAAATTCTTTTTACCAAGCCACCATTTTTTTCAGGCCCAGATGATTGTTAAGCCCTGGTATTTTTGTTTTCACTCCTATTGCCTAAAATCAGTGTAATTTACTGAAGCTGACTCATTCAGGTTCTCAAGAAGCAATTATAATCAGTTTCATCATGATGGAGTTTGGGATTTGGGATGACAATTGGTATTGGGTACCATGGAAATTGGAATTGGGTCTATATATCTATATAAATGCCAGGCACAAATGTCAAGCAGCTCATTGTTAAACACTTACTGGCATAATATTACATATAATTATTTCTCTATGTGACTATACATTAGATATTATAAAAATATAAATCATGTTATTGTGATATATTATTATCTAGTCTTAAAATCTATAGTAGTATTTATTTTTTTGTTTTAAGAGCTACACCTGGATGTGTTCAAGAGTTGTTCCCGATGCTATTCCAGGCTCAAGAGTGACATGGAATGAGAAACCCTATGAAGTGTAAAGATCAAAAATGATTGAACACCCACACAAGAAAAGTTCCTTACCTCCTATACTATTATTTCTTGTTTAATATAGTAATATCTTTTAAAATTCAAATGACTTAATGTATTCTTTTTACATACACTCCTTTTTTTCTACCTATATTACTATCCATTTAACTCAAAATAGTAGCTAGATCTAGTCAGTTTTTATCTCATTTTGGACTTATAATATGCCAAATTGAAATACTAAGATGAATGCTTGGTTTGCTCTTTTACTGTACCTTTGTGTAGAATGTAACCTTTTGTCATTCATTTATCTCAGAATAAAATGATTGAGTATAAGTTATATAATGTCCAACACCGATCCCAGTGCATACTTACTGCCACACAGGATATATAAACCTTCTCAGATAGATTCACCATAACTGTATATTTCATTTGTATCATATTGTTGTTTTCTTTATAATCAATCATACAATATTTATATACTTCTTTTATTTTTGTATATCTTATTATAATGTGTGCTTTGTGAAAAAAGGGCATGCTTTCTAGTTCAATTCATTTTAACAACAATTTTTAGAAAATATTTGCTTTTGGGGCCCGGGAGATAGCATGGAGGTAAGGCGTTTGCCTTTCATGCAAAAGGTCATCGGTTTGTATCCCGGTGCCCCATCTGGTCCCCCGTGCCTGCCAGGAACAATTTCTGAGCATGGAGCCAGGAGTAACCCCTGAGCACTGCCGGGTGTGACCCAAAAACGAAAAAAAAAAAAGAAAATATTTGCTTTTGAGTAACAATTCAATATGGTTATGGGATTAATTATTATAAACAAATGCATTAAATTCACTAATATATAGCTTGATATCTGGCATATCTATTTGAATACATGAATGAAAGTGTGATTCATTTAATGTGTTAAGAACTGATGATTGAATGCTTATTTAAATTTCATTTTATTCTCTCTTTATATATATATATATATATATATATATATATATATATATTGATTATAACCCGAAGCCATGAAACCTTGCCAAAATACAGTAGTGAGAAGATTGCTATTTAAAATGTAAAAAAAAAATTAGCCTGTGAATTCCTGGAAGAAAATATGATAGCTCAGAACTTTAATTTCATGTTATTGATTCTGAAAGCTTGTAAGTTATAAAGGCTAAAATAATCTATGCCCTACATTTACTCTGTTTTGTTTCCAAAACATCTTTTTAATAAATCACTTGGAATTTTAAATGAGGACACACAATCTCAGAGTAAAAACCAAACTTGTCTTACAAGAGTATTTACTATAAGTGCTTAAATTGTCACAAGATTTACAGACATTGATACTATCTTGACTGCTTTCAATGTATATCTAACATTTGAAAAAGTAAAAAAATGACAATCACAATTGACTTTGGAACATATCCATGAGATACCAAGTCAATCATAAAACTGGAGGAGACAATCAGCATCCACTCACTCAAAGGAACATCCTATTTGAGTTTGAACTGCTTACCATTTCACTCATAGTTCATTTCTGTTCTTGCATTAATGCAGGCTGTCTCACATACAAATTTAACTGGGACCACTGATTGCTGCCATATGTCAATGCCATACTGAAGTTTTCCTCGGGAAACTCAACTTCCATTGCCCAGTAATCATGAATGGTGACACCTTATTTCCAACTTTAATACGGGAAGTCTTTGTAATTGAGATCTCTGGAACCCACTATTAGTAATAAAATTTTCATTGTTTAGAAATAACAAATAGGATAGGAATCATGTGCTTTATGATAGATAAACACTCTCATTTGCAGTTTAAAAGCCTGCAGAAAGAAGGCCAAAAAGATGGATATAGGCAGTTGCCTTGCACACATTCTACCCTGACTTTATCCCCTGAAATACATACTATTACCTGAGCACAGCCTGGTGGTTCCCCAAAACAAAACAAACAAGAATAACTTTTTAAGGACTAAATTTTATTTTTTGGGCCATACCCGGTGACGCTCAGGGGTTACTCCTGGCTATTCGCTCAGAAGTCGCTCCTGGCAGGCACAGAGGACAATATGGGGAACTGGGGGATCGAACCGCAGTCTGTCCTAGGTTAGCGCAGGCAAGGCAGGTACCTTACCTCCAGCGCCACCGCCCAGCCCCCAAGACTAAATATTTTCAAGCTCTCAGAAATTTTCCATGATGCAGAAGAACCATTCTAACTGTTATCCATACCTGACCAATTAAGACATTAATATATAAAACATTTTAAAACTATACCTTGTCATTTATAGTTTCCTATTCCTTTGTGTTGGTGTTGATTACTTTCTCCTCAGATTCATTATTTGCATATAAGAATGTGACTAATTTTTATGTACGAACTGCCATGTAGTCTAGCAATCCCACTTTTGTGTATCTATTCCTAGGACAAAAAACTACTCATTCCAAATGATATATAGACACCATTATTTATAGAAGCACAGTAAAATAACTAAAATATGGAATGAACCTATATGCCCAATGACAGGTGTGAATTTAATGAAGATATGGCATATATACATAATTGGATACTATGTAATTTTTAGACATGATGAAATCATTTTTTCTCCCTATATTTTGATGCCTAGCTCTTGTGTAATGATTGGGTCCTACCTGGGCTTCAGAACTTTGTTTCTGCTGGTTTAAAGGTAATTAAAGTATATACCTGGGGTTATATTTTTATATATGTTTTTAATTTAAAGTGAGAACATTTTATGTTTATTCTAAGAGACTACACTATTTCTCTACCTTTTCCTTATAATATATATGTATTATTTTGTGGGGGAGAGATTTCCAAGCTTTGTTCCTGGTACCCAAGGATCTCTCCTGGTAATACCTATCTTGCTGGACAGGCCCAAAGACTCAGTGTTTGAGTTTGGCAAAGTAGAGTCATGGAGAACCACCAAAGCAAAACTCAGCTACAATCTGTGCTAAATGCAGATGCATTTGTGGACCACTTGTGTCTGGTATTGACTTTAGAATGTCTACATGCAAGACATTCAATACAACCCTTTGGACTTTCACTTCCACCCTCATAGATATTTAAGGGTCCCTATTATTTTAATAGGCTTCTTTTCTTTTAATAGTGAGCTTTTAGTATTTCTTATAGTGAGAACTTGACAGCTTAGAGGTTATGAATTCCCCGAACTGTTTATCTAAAAATCTCTTTAACCATCTTTCGATTTAAATGAAAACCTTAGCTATGATATAGTGCTTTTGATTGGAGCACTCTTTGTTGTTGTTTTTAGGCAACATACAACAATGCTCAAGGATACTCCAGGCTCTGTATCCAGGAATTATTTGTGGTTTTTAGGGGACCGTATTGGATACTGGGGATTGAACTAGGATTACTGTTGCACAAAGCAAGTACCCACTATATTATGATCTAACAAAAATGATCTCAATAAAATTGCTCCCTTGGGCATAAAAATAGAAATAAAAAATGCGACTTTATCATTGAAAAATGCTTACTACTCACTGAACTTAGTTTTTTTAAATTGTTGTGCTCATGCTATGGTGTAAAAAAAATGTCCCTTTCACTGAATACATGCAGCCTGTAGTTATTAGATACAGCCACTAGATATTGGCTGCATATCGATACCCTGGAAAAACAAGTTCTGTTTGAAAATGTATTAAAATAAGTGTATATTTATAATAGCATAACATAACAGCTTAATAAAAATATACATTAAAGTTGTCATGTTATCATGTTTATTTAGAATGGTTTTAATGACATGGAATGCTCATTGTTTGCAAGACAGAAAAACCTCTAGAATTCTGCTAACAGGGTCTTTTTCTCTCAATTCACAGTATCCATATTCTTCATTTGGGATTTTCTGAGTTGTTTTCCTTTTGACTTAACTTTCTTTAGACTTTATTTATTCCATATTTTTAGCTATGAAATATTTGGACTATACTTCATACCTTCAGACTACACTGTCACAACTCAAGGAGCATTCCTCTAACTGCTTATCACAGATAAATGGTCTTAGGTAATTAAAACTCAAAGTGTTTTAAATCAGTTTGATACTATATTTTGTTCACTACTTCCTTCCATTGAAACATTTTCCTTTATATTTGTATAAGTCATGTTATGCTTTTTATCATAACAACAAACCAAATGGTACTAATGAATCCACTTTACAGATAACAATTGAAAGAGACATTTCCAGTTCACATTTCTACCAATCAATTATAATTTAAGCAGCATAATTAGACTCTGGTATTAATCTTTAGATTCTTCATCTTTTTATACATACCATTGTTCAATTGTGTTAAAATCAATTTCTTAGGAGACTAAATTTTGGGATTTGAGATCTATTTTTATTTAGCATATCTGGAAATGGCATTCTAATGACAATATCCTTGCTAATAACCTTTTCTTTATTCATGAAATAGAAATGCTCTTATAATTATTAGTCAGTGTCTGCTCTATACTCCAGGCCCCTGACAATGAGTACATGAGCACGAGTGTTACTATTCTAGGGCAGAACATTAATAATTAGATATTACTTGGGGAAAAGGGCAATACTTCATCAAAAGACAAAGTGCTAGCTTTGATATCTCTTTGTAGACTTGCCAGAATATTCCTAGAGCCTGCTTCTAATCTAAAGATTAGTTGGCAGCTTTGGCCTTTTTCTAGTGAAATATCTGTTCTTATGGGAAAAGCACTACCAATATAGTTTGAACATTTTTTATGTCTTATTAAAGGTTGCTCACTTATATTTGTGGGATCCTACAGCACCTACCACATCATTATCAGACAACTTTTAAATGTACTCAGAGAGAAATAATGTTATTATAAGAGTTCTCCAGAATTATAAGGCATTGAACTTTGGTTTGATACACTTCGACTCTTAGAAAAATCACCCATGCTTCACTTTTTATTGCCTTGAAGTGGCATGGAGCGGACCTTGCCTCAGTGATGGAATTTTTAGAAGAAAACTTTAAAGTCACCACTGAAATATTTCCAAACAAGACTGAGCATGATTCAGTTATATTAGAAGACTAGCAGAAGGGGAAATATTCATGGGGTCATTAAAATAAAAAATATATATCACTGCAGGCACTCAAGTCTGCCTTATATGGAGACCAAGCGGTCTTCCTCCTACTTGAAAAAATCTTCACCATACTGAGTGGATTCTGAGACAACACACTCCAAATTCAATGATAAATTATTACAGGATAGAGAGTGAAGGATGAGTGTCCTATGAATATCAACACATTCAAGGAATCAGATTAACTTTCAAAGAACTGTAGACAGAGTGAACAGGGGAGTTGACCTGGGTAGGTAAATCATCTATGAATATTTTAAATTAGGGATTAGCCTGCTTCAATCTTTGGAGGGCAGCTTCAGGTACAATCTACTAGAATATACACAGACTACAACATAAATTTTGGTGAGAAAACAAGAACAGAAGCTTAGATATTCAATGGAGTTAAGAGGTTGATCATAATTATTGAGAATGAAGCAATCCAATTATCACAGAGGCAGAAAGAACTAGAATAAATGAAATAGCAAAGAACCATTTGAATATTCTTAATCTGACTTTTACCATATCACTCATTTCCACTTAAATTCAGATTGTCTTCGGTTGCACAATGATAAAGCTCCCTCCATTTCATAGTTACGTAAGCCATGAGAAAAATAGAATAAGCCTTAGGGTGTTAAAATAATAAATAAAAATGTTCATTGCCTGATTAGTAAGCACTAATTTTACTATTACTCTACATTTCGTTGATGATAAATAAAATTGTGATTTTGTGAACAATTTCTGACATTCTTAATGCCAGCTATTTTTCTTTTACGTTTTACCCATAACTTGGATTCTCCATCCAAATATATTTGCTTTTGAGGCCTGAGCGATAGCTCAGCAGTAGGGCATTTGCTTTTCACACGGCTGATCCAGGACTGACCTCAATTTGATCCCGGCATCCTATATGGTCCCTCAAATATATTTGCTTTCACTAGTCGGACACAACTCTTTCTCGCTGATCTCTTATGCTACTTTCATGCATATAATCTTATGCTGTTGGGGCTGAAGAGATAGCAGAGCGGTAGGGCATTTGCCTTGCATACAACAGACCCAGGGCGGATGGTGGTTCGAATCCTGGCATCCCATATAGCCCTCTGTGCCTGCTAGGAGCAATTTCTGAGTGCAGAGCCAGGAGTAACCCGAGTGTCGCCGAGTGTGTCCCCAAAAAACATAAAAAATAGAAATAAAACAGCAACAACAAAAAACTCTATGACCAAATTAAAAAAAAATCATGCTGTTATGAAAATGGCTCAGAACTTTCATCTAAAAACTACTGGAAAAACTGCTTCCCCTAGTTTAGATACATTGGGTTGCTCCTGTGTGAAAATGCATAATAGTAAGTGAAGAAAAGGGGCAGGTACTAGCTTCTTGGACCTTTTACTTTGTGTCTGGGTGGGAGTAAGGAGGGGAACACATATATAATCCTTAGGTAAATAATGGTGTCATGATAGAGTAATTATAAGTCTCTTATCAGTAAATATAGGGAAGAAACAAAATGCTAAGATTTTGAATTATATAGTTGGTGTTGGTGGTGATGGTGGTAAATTAAACCACACACATTTTATTCCTGGTTCTATTCTCAGAGATCAGTCTTGTGGTACTTGGTGCTCAGAAAATATCTTTTTTTTTATTTCTCTAACTACACTCATCACTCTCTGTGGTGAGCTGCATATCATGAACTGGACCATCCAGCCCTCTTTTGCCTCTGAAAATCATTGCCAAAATGTCTTTTATTTTTCTTAAAACCCACAGATGAGTGAGACTATTCTGCATCTATCTCTCTCCCTCTAACTTATTTCACTCAGTATAATAGATTCCATGTACGTCCATGTATAGAAAAATCTCATGACTTCATCTCTTCTGATGGCTGCATAATATTCTGTTGTATATGTACCACAGTTTCTTTAGCCATTCATCTATTGAGGGACATCTAGGTTGTTTCCAGAGTATGGCTATTGTAAACAATGCTGCAATGCATATGGGTGTGAGGAAGGAATTTTTGTATTCTATTTTTGTGTTCCTGAGGTATATCCCTAGGAGTGGTATAGCTGGATTGTATGGAAACTTGATTTCCAGCTTTTCAAGGAATCTCCATATCATTTTCCATAAAGGATGGACTCGATGACATTCCTACCAGCAGTGGATAAGAATTCCTTTCTCTCCGCATACCCGCCAGCATGCTTGTTCTCATTCTTTGTGATGTGTGTCATCCTCTGAGGTGTGAGATGGTACCTCATACTTTTGATTTGCATCTCCCTGATGACTAGTGAGGTGGAGAATTTTAACTCAGAGAATACTTTAATGAACAGACATCCATTCAAATTTAGCTATGCATAAGGGAAGTGCCTAATCCCCTTTGCTATCTTCTGGCCCTCTGAATAAGAATCTTACAATTTTTTTCCCCCAAAAGCAATTGAATACCAACTAGGAAGGAAGTTTTTTTGCCCGTTGCTTGGGCTAAAGAGACTGCAGGGTAACTGGAATTATTGGTCAAGTGTATTAACTGTCCTCTACCAGTATAATTTATGGGAGAATATTGAATTATCAATATCAGTGATAATTTGAAGGTTTCAATATCACTAGAGTAACTAACCTCAGGGCAACCTGAGCAAAACTGGCTACTCTTTAAAAACAGAGTTTTGATTGAGAATTAATCCATTAGAAGATGATTTCTGCAAGTATGATGTTCCCATTCGCAGTTTGTCCTTACTAATTTTGATTAAAGAGAACAAAACAGTACAACACATAACATAAAATCTCCATGCTTATCAATTCTGATATTATGGTATTATGATTTGCTAAGTTGTAATTTTGAGTGAGAGTTTCCGAAATTGTGTGCAGGAGCCTATGAATCCTTCCCTGTTATTCTCTGCATACCTAACGGGACAGTGGCTCAAAGGGAGAGCTCAAAAATAAGGTATTACTTGGGATCCTGTGGTGCCCAGGATTACCTGAGCCAGTTTATTGGTGCTTATGTGTGATATAAAAAAATAGAGAATAACAATTAGTTACTGGCAGAAAAACCCGAGAGTCTGCCTAAAGGATTTTGAACATTATTGTGGAGAAATAATTATTTATTTGCCTCTATCCTTCTTTCTGACTTCATTCAACCTGAGTTTCACTCAGGTAAAACAAAATTGCATGATTTTTAATTTTCTTATATCTAAGTAATATTACGTTGAGTGACTCTATCTCAGTATTTTCATTCATCACATGTTCTTGGGCACTTGATAAATGCTTGATTATTTACAGAATTTGGCTGTTATGAACAAACACGAGAGTGCAGATGTCTTTTCAAAATTGTTATTTTAAGCTCTTGGGGTAGATATCAAGAAGTAGAATTGCTGGTTCATACAGAAGCTAAATTCTCAACATTTTTTTCAATTCTCAATCTTTTGTGAATTTTTTTTATATTTAGCATGGTTTTATTTTGAATTGATTATTTTTAAATACTCCTTGCAGACTAAGAGCTTCTCTTTCATGTGAGTTCCCCAATATTTATTTCTGAATTATTACTCTCTCACAATCCTCATACTCATAAGTATCTTCTCAAATACAAGTTTTTTTTATTCATATGAAAGCTTTTCTTCTTGTCCAATTTCATTAAACTAAAATTTCCTCATTCTAGCTTGGATATTCTGATATTTAATAGCATATTAATGATGGTGGAAAGTTTTCTTAATTACTTATGCTCAAGAACTTATAAAATTTTGAATATTTTGTCACATTTCTATTAGGCAAAAGATTTTTGTCATTACAATTTATCTGATAACTGCTTCTGACATCTGAATGGAAGTTTTTCCATAACCATTAAATTTCTCTATGACTGTTTTGATGAAGAAATATTTACTTTGACTAAAATTGATTTCATATCTTTAATATTTGTAGGGTTTCTCTGTGTATGAAGCATAAGAAATAAGTATATAAGACAAGTATATAGCATATGTATAAGAGCTAAGTCTCAGAAAACTTTCATTATATTTAGATTTTTCATATGAATTTGATTGTCTTTATTTTTTTTTTTTGGCAACTATAGGGTTTATATGGTTAGTTGTCATGATTTCGAGTAGGACAAGCTCAGGTGTAATGGAAATTGTGGAGTCAAGAGCCCTTCTTTGAAGTTTCCTGTGTGCAGTGACAAGAAAGTCACACTCAGATGCTAAGATATGCTATTATGATCTAGCTTATTATAGGCTGGCTCCTTGCTAAATTTAAAATATGCTTTTTAATGAAGCAAAATGTTAAAGTCAAATTTGCTTCACATTATTTTTTTCTTTAAGTTGATTTTTGCAAGCTTTAAAAAGAAAAATGATCTAATTGATTAATATTCAAGAATAAGTAGAGAAGATTCATGATGGCTTTCTTATCTTAATAATTTTTGCTTATGTTACATATACACACCATTAAAATTCATGTAGTGCATCTATTTTATATTTGATAAAATACTATAATATATTTTAATTATTAAATTCACTTGGCCTTTGGATGTTAGCTAGAAATATGGTTGACATTAGTATTTAACACATATTCATAAATTATATTTATGAAAATGAAGATTAGATGTGTTATTACAGTACATATATATAATGTCATTTTAAATAAATCTTTAATGTTAAATGAATGACAGGTTTTTGTATGGGTTTTTAAACCCATAAGCTGGTTTATGCTTTTCTCTGTTTAGAAACCTTTTCTGACTTTTTGTTTTAAATCCCTTTACTGGAAATATGGCCTGCATTGTTTGTGGTATTTCAGTCACTCACTAATATGTCACAGGAGAATCAATATAAAAGTCTATTTCCCTAGAGGCAAAATGACTTGGGAGTCAAGTGAAAATTTGAGGGAAGTTTTTCTTATAGGGTCTTTTTATTATCTGTAAACTATAAAACATATAGAAAAACCATATGATTGTTTTCATTAAAGTGATTAAATTCACTGGACATATTTTAATACTGCTCAAAAAATTATCTCCAGATTTTTTACCTACTACACATTATTTTTCTATTGACTCTTCTATTACAGATTATTACTGAATATATTTAACTTATCTGTGTTTTTGTAGGTATTTCTCCAGAAATAGTTGGATGCTGGATAGTGATACTTATCTTTGCAGTGCAGGACTGATAGTCCTGTGCTCAGCTTCAGCTCAATGTTTTTGGGAGTTCCTAGGGCCATAAACTTTAAAATTTAGAACATCAATGATCAGTTGGTATCAGGGTTTGAACACAGAACTTTTACAAGCAACACATGCATTCTAGCTCTTTGCACTAGCTGCCTGAAAATTTTTCTTCATTTTTAAAGTCCAAAGGCCCTCTTCTCATATTGTTATTTTATTTTTTATTATTTAAAGTACTGTGATTTACAAAGTTATTCATAGTTAGGATTTTAGCAATACAATATTTCAACATCTATTCCACTGTGATTATCAACTTTCCTTAATCAACGTTCCCAGAATTAATCCCTTACCGTGAGCATCACCCACACCACAGATGTGGTGTCCCAATCATCACCTTTTTGTTCTACAGTCCATGTATAGTAAAAAGAGAAAGGACTTTGTTTTGGGGAAAAGATTTCTCAGTAACTCTTCTCAAATCCTACTCCATTTATTAGGGTTTGAAAGGCCTTCCAATCAGTTTCTTCACTTAAATTCACAGTTTGGATTCTCTGTTTCTCTGTCAACAATAATGGGCTATCAATGTCTTCTTTTCAGTATCTATATCCATCATATTTTCAGCAGGATGAGAAATCACAGTCAAATTGAGAGAAATGAGAAACAGATCTTGCTCTTAAGATATATATTTCTGAATATGGGAAATTCTTTTAAAAATTTTAAGTTAGATAAATTTATCAGTGATGAGATGGCATTTTGCAGATAATAGTTTTTTTAAACTAATATATTTAAGCATCATGGTTACAAACAATTTTGTAGTTGGGTTTCAGTAATGATAAAGGACACCCCCCTTTCACTAGTACAACATGCCCACCACCAACGTCAAGCAATTAAAATAATTTTCCTAAGATTCTAAATAACAGAAAGTGATTATTGTCTCTTAATTTCTCTTTCTGAATATTTTTTCTTTCTTTTGGGTCACACCCGGCAGTGCTCAGGGGTTACTCCTGGCTCCATGCTCAGAAATCGCTCCTGGCAGGCACGGGGGACCATATGGGCACCGGGATTCGAACCGATGACCTTTTGTATGAAAGGCAAACGCCTTACCTCCATGCTATCTCCCCGGCCCCTGAATATTTTTTCTTTCTAAAAAAAAAACTCCCAAACATTTACATAATATATATTCAAGTCACAAGGAATGCAATCAGGGATTTACTGTGGTAGCCACATGATGATCATGCTCTAATATAATTTTAAATTTAATATAATGAGAATATCTTGTCATGATTTCTTGAAGGTTGTTTGTGATAGTAGCCAGGCATTGGGATTTAATTACAATATTTAAGATATAATCAATGAACTCCTAATTAAGATCTAGTCAATTCTCTTTTTGTTGTTGTTGTTGTTGTTGTTTTGTTTTGTTTTGGGGCATACCCAGTGACACTCAAGAGTTACAACTGCCTTTGTGCTCAGAAATTGCTCCTGACTTGGGGGGCCATTTGGAATGCCAGGGGATCAAACTGTGGTCTTTCCTACGCTAGCACGGGCAAGGCAGACACCTTACAACTTGCGCCACTGATCTGGCCCCTGAGACCTAGTCAATTCTCAAAGATGAATCAAGTACTGTGAGGTGAACTAGATGTTTTCAAACCAATATAAATTAGAAGAAATACAGAGAGGAAATAGAAACATGCATGGGTGTACATGTATCCTTTAGAATTAATTGTTTTGTATTTTTGGAATATATGCTAAAGAGAAGAAATGTTGCATCATATGAGAATTTTATTTTAATTAGTTGAAAAGTCTCCTTACTATTTTACCTATAAGTTGAATCAGTTAAATTTCCACCAAATTGAATGAGGATTTACTTTTTCATTGCATTCAAATCAACTCTTTTTTATGTCTGGTCTTTTGGGTATAAGCTATTTCCCAAATGTGAAGAAATATATCACTGATTTTGTTTACCCCTCCTTTTTAATAAGTGACAATAGAAAGGTTTTTTTTTAATATGCCCATTGATCATCTAAAGAGGTTCTATTTGAGTAGACTTTGGTAATACCACTCCTCCCTTTTTGATAATATTGCTTGTTTGCTTGTTGAAAAAATTATTTTTTGGCTCTTAGGCCACATCTGGTGGTGCTTAGGGCTTACTTCTAGGTTTGTGCTCAGGGATTACTCCTGTCTATGCTTGGGTGACCATATGGGTTACCACAGATGGATTCCAGGTTCAAGACAAATGTCTTGCCTGCTGCACTAACACTTTAGCCCCACTTATTAAAACTTTGAATAGTTTCTATATCTTAAATATTTAAAAAATGTTAAATCATCGTCTAAAATAATTTTATACTTAATAGGATAGCATTCTTAATTTTCACTTGAGGTTTTTTTTTTCCTGCCTTGAAAAACTTGGAGCTTGTTATAGTACCATTTAGCTATTTTTGTTTCTGCTTTCTTTGCCAATGTTGTTGAGTCATTGAAAACTCCTTTGATATAAACAGCCTTAAGAGTTCTGTGTTTCCCTAAATGTATTTTATAGATTATGATCTAATCTTGTGATATTAAGTCCAGGATATATTTATTTTTTTATTTTTCTATAAACTATTTAAAGTCACTATTGTATATTGACATAGTGGTTAAGGTTTTGTTGTTCTTGCAAGTGACAGTTTTTCCAACATCATTCTTTGGACATATGTTCCTAACTCTACATAATGCACTTGGAAACATGTCACTAATTACTTGCTTATATATCAGGTATCAATCATATTATATTAGTATAAGTGTATTTATTCCAATACTGTGCTCTTGATTACCAAAGCTTCATAGCATAGTTGAAAGTCAGGAAATGTAGTACCTCCCATTATCTTCTATTTCATAATTTCAGGGCGTTCTTTAATTTTAATAACTATAATTACATTTTTCTACATTAAAATATTTTGATTGAATCACCATGAGATACACTTACATACAATTAATGAATTTCAATCATACAATGTCCAACACCTGACCCTTTAGCAGTGTACATTTCCCAACACCAATGTCCTCAGTTTCTCTCCTTTCCTCCTTACCATTTGAGTATGCCAGTGTAATTTTGATCATGTATCTCAATGAAACTGTATAATGGTATTGTGGTCATTTTGTCATTGTCATTTTTTTAACCCACTAATATTTGTAATTCTTTTTGTCTGCTATTTATTTTAATGATTAATTATATTTTAAAAATGTTAATCTAAATAAGTTTATATTTAATTATTTTCTAGTTCATATTTTGCATATAAAAAGTCAACAGATCTTTTTGTGTTTTGAGATTTCATAATCTGGCATTTCCCCATAATTGTTTTATTGCTGTGGTGAAGAATTTAATCATAGTGACAGAAGTGGACATACTTGTCTTATATCTGAAATTTGAGAGGAATTGTTTTTAGGTTTATGTCATTGAGTATGAGTTTGTTTTATCTTGACTATCCTGACGCTTTTTTTTTTTTTGCTATTTTGATTTTTATTTGCAAATGATAAAATTAAAGCTAAATCATGTAAGTGATTCACTCAAATTACCCACAAGAAGACGTACTGCATACTCTGAATACATTCTCTGGTCCATTGGCAGACCTTAGACCTTTATTTTATTCTACAATCATTATAGAGTTGGATAAATGACAGAATAGATTATGAGTTCCAGATAAGCTTTAACTTGAGAGACTCGCCTTTCATGGAATGTTTAGAGTAGATAGATATCCACCTCATTGACTTCATTTCCTACATGCATCTGATGCTTATTTCTTTGGTTCATACTTTATTGAGAATTTTTTTTAAGAGTGAATGTTGAAAATTGTCAAAAGATTTCTCTGCTTGTTGATACTATATATATATTTATTCTGTCGATATGATTTGTCACATTGATATTAATATTTTGCATCATACTTACATCAATGGAAAGAGTCTCATTTGATCATAGTATTTTGTCATTTAGATATATTGCTGAATTAAATTTAGCTTTACTGAGAATCATTATATGTTTCAGAGAGATTTTTACCTTTAGTTTTCTTTGCTAATTAATAACTTTGCTCTTATATTAGGATGACGGCTACACTAATTTTTTGTTTTTTGTTTTTTGTTTTTGTTTTTGGACCACACCCGGTGACGCTCAGGGGTTACTCCTGGCTATGAGCTCAGAAATCGCGCCTGGTTTGGGGGACCATATGGGGCGCTGGGGATCAAACCTAGGTCTGTCCTAGGCTAGCACAGGCAAGGCAGGCACCTTACCTCTAACGCAACCACGCCGGCCCCTACACTAAATTTTTTAAATTAAAATTTCTATTCCAATATTTTGTGAAGCTGAGGAGTATAGCAAAAATTCTTTGAAAGATTTATAGAGCTCACTGTTGACATACTCCTATCTCTGCTTTTCTTATTCGTGAGATTTAAAATTATTGTTTTGATTTCCTTGTTCGTAATTGCTTTTTTTTAGGGTTTCTCTTCTTCCTGATTCAGGTTTCAGAGACTTTTCATTTGTTTGATTGTCTTTTTTTTTTTTTTTTTGAGGGGGCACTTTTTATTGTTCTAACTTTGTCAGTTGGAAGACTAGTATTACTAGTTTTTATTTTAGAGTTACTCCTGAGGATTACTTAGGAGATATTATATTTGGTGCTAGAAAAGGAATTGGAGTTTCTACATTTAACAAAAGTGCTTTAAATCCTATGCTATCTCTCTGACTTAAAAGGGCTCATTTTTATATGCTGTAATTATTGAAAGAAAGTAATAACTGTTATAAACTTTTCATTATAGCTAGAAGGTGATAGCTCTTTTTAGAAAAATAAAATGTAATTTTTTCATTTTACATATAAATAAGAATTACCACAATATTATAAGTGAAGATTTATAAAAGCTTTGACTAAATATTGTTTCTTTCTTAGAAATAGAGAATATGTTTATACATTATGAAGTAATTATTTCTTTTGTAAGTAGGTTTATACATACATCAGCACTGAATGATCACAATTACTTAGATACAAATAAAATCATGTAAAACAAGCATCACTATTATACTTTGAAACAGTAACTAATATACTAGTTTTCAAATGAATTATGAATGTTTAATTGCAACTTATACAAAATGATCATGTGATCAAAGTAAGAAAATGTTTTCCCTCTAGGTAATATACAATTCTGCCTTAAATGACAGAATATCTGAGAGTGAAGTGGTCGGACAATACCATGTTGAGTTGGGTGTAGTTATGGATAAAAGGGAGGTGGCAGTTACGGATAAAAGGGAGGAAAAATTCAACTGTGGTGGGTAAGTGCAAGATACTGAGAACACATAAGGAAATAATTCTCTTCCCCAATTTTAAGATTTTTTTCCAATGGAAATCAGATGAAGAAGTTTCTTGTCACCTTGACATTTGATGTCTGGAGGTTCTACGCTACTAGGCAAAATAGCAATAGAAAATAGGAACTGAAATGCAACCTTTAACAACTTTTTAAATCTGATCTCATAGTGATTCAATAACTTTTCTTTTTTGTTTGGTTTTTGGGTCACACCTGGTGGCGCTCAGGAGTTACACCTGGTTCTGCGCTCAGAACTTGCTCCTGGCAGGCTCAGGAGACCATATGGTATACTAGGGATAGAACCAGAGCCCATCCCGGGTTCGCTGTGTGCAAGGCAAAAATGTCCTACCGCTGTGCTATCCCTCCAGCCACTCTGTAACATTTTTTAAACAAACAAAAAAACAAGACTTAAACATTATCATAATAGAAATAAGCACACTTTAATCCTAAAAAAAGTTTAACAGAAATTCATTATAAAAATAATAAAAAAGTGTGTCTTTCAATCAAGCCTAATATTTAAGTCAGCTAGGTTGGTGGGCAATAAATATAATCGCTATAACTTTAAAGCACATACTCTGTCATGCACTAAGAGACAAAGTTGTTTATTACCCCCAGTAGACATATATTGATGTAATTATCTACATTTTAATATGAAGTCAGAAAAATTAATTTAAGTTTAATAAATTTTTAAGTCAATAAGACTATGAACTTAGTAAATTGGAAATCCATACTAGGTCGGTAGGGTTCAAGGACTCTTGATTATATTTCTCTATTTGTATATCATAATATGATTTGATAAAATGTATTATTAAATTGACACAATATTTTTATTAGAAATTTCCAAAAATTAAAAGTGACATTAAATCCTGTTTATAAAACTTTTACAGCATTTTTTTTCAGTTAGCACATTTTTAGCAAATATGTTGTCTTCCAATTCTGAAATTCACTTAGACACATTGTATGGGATGTCTATACTAAAGAGAAAGAATCTGGTAAATTAGATAAAATCCTTTATGTCTTACACAATCTACAAAATGACCTTTTTGTCCTCAGAATCTTTAAAATGGCATATCTACTCACAAATGTAACTCTTAGGGAAACTTTTACCTTTAGATCTTTCATACAAATAAGAGACTGCTGATTATTTCTGCAATGTTGTATTTTTCCAGATGCTTTTATACTCCTCATAATCCAATATATTTTTCATAACTACTACTTTTTCTCACTTTTTCTCCTAGACATTTTTAAACAAATACATATGCACTTTCTCAATACTACTCACAAATCTTTCAACTATGCCTCATAGGATTCCTAATTAGAGTTTTCTCTTTTACTGTTAAAAGTTAAGAAAAAGTTGTTCAGGGATTTCTGAGCAACACAGATAGAAGATCATAGGTCATATCTGTGTACTGACAGGGTCAAAAAGCACAGGAAATATATATAACCCCACCAATTAAGGAAAAGACATTAACACACAAAATCAGTCTGATTTAGATGACTACTAATAGCAAAAAATATAAGGTCTATTAAGAAATAGAAAAGAAAAAAAGCTTGATCTTGTCAAAATAAAATAGTAAGACCTTATCACTAAAAAGAAAAATCTTAGCTAATATTTGGGCAATAGTATGGGGTAACTGAGTGTAGGAAAGCCATTATTTCTTGCACCATTCCTTATTTTATATATTTGTTGATTATCTATACCATTTTTGATGACACCTGGAAGTAGAGCAGGCTAGTTCAACCTTGAAATATGAGTCAAAGATTGATTCTATTTTGTAAAAAAAAATTTTCTTTGTCTCAAGTTACCCTTTGCAAAAGAGACAATACAATCCACTTTATTTATATCCCAGAGAAATTATATAAGGGAATGGGACTAAGAAGTTTAAGTATTAGTTGAATAAATTATATCATCTTTGGTATAGTTGACATTAAATAGGTTGGTCTAGTTAGTACCTCTTAGTGAATGATTATATCTTTCCAAAGAGCACTAAAGGATGAGTTTTAATTAGAAAATTAAACAAATTTATAGAATGAAAAATGTGAATTACTTTCAGAACATAATCTTTTCTTTAACTGGGTACTTCTTGTACTTATATAGCAGCTCAGTAGCTGTGTTGAGAGTTCTGTAGGTCTGAAATATAACAGTTCAGTTTTCTCTCCAAGGATATTTGATTCCTCCATAGGGAAATCATTAGTGATTCATTGTTCCCAGAGCTGCCAAAAACACTAATAAAGTCTCTGGAAAGTTGCGGTATAGAAACAGAAGGAGATATACAAGAAATAGAAGGAATGCAATAAACCAATTCCCCTATGGGATGCTACAAAATTATTTGCTGTAACCTGAGTATCTTTTTTGTCTACCTTTAAATATAATTTCATAAGCTGCTTTTAGGTCAGAAAGTTTCTTTTTTACATTCAGCAAAAAGTTTTATTTTTAAGCTTTATTCTATTACGTGGACTTGCATCCCTTCCATTTATCCTAATAGTGTTGTATAACACAAATATTTACAAACTTCTTTGGTTTTTCTAAGTATATATAAATAACAGGTATAAAATTGCATGTATGTATTTTCCCATAAAATAAATATGCTATAAATCATCATAACTTAGTTTGATAAATTTTCTTGTCACCAGTTCTATAGTGATAGAGAGAATAAAGATCTTTTGCTGCTTTCATGATAAAATTTATACATATTTTTTGGTTATCATTTTGATGTTCATAGAAAGTAATTTGGCCATTTTGGTTATGTTTATGGCTATAAATTATTAGACATAGAGGAGGCTATCAGTCATGAGCAGCAAGAAGTTAGTCAATAGTTCCAAGCAAAGAAAAACAAGAAAATCATGTATTAAATTGGAAAATCCTATATAATTGGGAGACAATCTTATCAAGTAGTCATTTTTGAAAAAAAATTATTTTGGGTATCAGAGAAATGTGTTGTCTGGATTCCTTTAAAAATAAACTACTCTTTAACTAAAGATATATATTTGGATAAAAACATAAAATTTTAACACATTTGGGATCTATCAAGGTATTCATACCAAGGTTACTCTCTTCTCTGCTGGCTCTTAGTCCATTACTGAATATGGTAAGATTTGGTAATTTCTTCCTAATGATGGCTCTACTGGGAAGTATTCTTTCAATGGAGCATGCTATTGCATTGACTTAACTTCTGTCATATCCATATCATAGTTTTGTGCTTACCTGATATAAGTAATATATAATATCTCAAGCCCTTTTCTGCTTAATATGATTTATCCTATTCTATATTTTATAAATACTATCCCAAATAATTCACTTAATTCTGAAAAAAAAGGTATTCTATGACTGGCTTTTTTATGAACTTTATTTAGCTACTTAAAATTTAATGTTTTATTAATTACTCCTGATAAGTCTGTGATATTCATAACCTCTAGTAGCGAATTTTTAATAACTACTTCTGGTATTAAAGGTAGAGGAAAAGGCTTTAGGATATATTTTTCTGTACTTTTGCTGAGACACCAGGTGACACCACTATGATATAGGGAATTAATTTTCCATGATTTGAATATTAATTGTTTAGTGGGAGTAGGAGCCTGACAGGAAACAATCATGAAATTACTTTTTTACGTATTTTCTCTAAATTGTTTGAAAACAACTTATTTCTCAAAAGTCTTCTAGAGAGACTTTTCTGACCAGTAAATCTTGATACAAAGTATTATCATATCTAAAATATACTCCTGAAATACACACACAAACACATAAAACACACACACATGCACACACATATATATGTATATATATGTATATACATATATATATATATGTGTGTGTGTGTGTGTAATCTCTTAGTGCTGTTTCCTTTATTTCTACTTCAGTCTAGTTGTTCTTCATAATAAATCGCCAGTGACCTAGAATAATCTTACTCATTTTGGGGATATAATAACAATAAAAGATAGTATAGTAATAAGATTCAGAGACACTAGAGATGTGGGTCTGGAGGACCAGTTCATGGTAATGAAAGAGTGGTGAGTGTATTTAGGTAGATAAAACAGTAAGGTATGACAATAATAGTTAGAATTGATCCCTCTGAACAAGAACTGGGTGCTGAAAGATAATAAAATGGCATGTATGGTACCCCTTCATTAACAATAGTGCAAACCAAAGTGTCCACAAGGAAATAAAGAGAGTGTGAGAGATAAAGAACTAAAATGTCTCTTGAAGGTGGGGGGGGGGGCGGAAACTGGGGACACTGATGGCTGGAAAAGTGCACTGGTAAAGGTGGTGTACATTCTATGACAGAAACTCAATCATGAACAATTTTGCAACCATGGTGCTTAACTAAAGCAATTATTAAAAAAAATAAAGCACTTTGACATAAAAAAAGATTATATGTTCTTTGAAAGTTAAAAAAATAAAAAAGTTCTCAGAGTTAAAACAAAAAGAATTAGTGGCCTGTCTGTAAATAAACAAAATGGAGGACTAGGTTTGTACTAACTGGTCAATAATATGTGACTTTTATTTATGTTTATTATATATTTATCTTGGGGATACCTTATTAATATATTACTGATTTCTTACATTTAATTCATGGCCAATATGAGTCATGCATGAATTAAGCCTAAATATTTTTCTCAGAATAGACATCAGACATGAGGATCATTTCAAAAGTATTTTTGTAGAAAAAACATCAGAAATATGAGAAAAACATGACACTAAGTGGATAGTGAACATGCTATTTTTTCCACATTGACTTAAACAAGAAATAAATTTTTCCTTTATTATATACATTTGTAATTGAAAAAAAATATCACCAATGACATTGTCTTTCTAAGAAAATAGTGGTCTAATTGATATAATCAGACAATTATTATTGTTATTGGATAATAATAAGACTTTCTAAAGGGAAACACACCTGGAGGTGCTCAGGACATACTCAAGGAACTCTGCCCAGGTATAACTCTTTGCTATTTCAAAGGTACCAGGAATTGAAACCCCATGAGCTGTGTATAAGGCAAGCATCTTACTGACTGCACTGTTATCTCCCCCATTTCTTAAACTTTTTATCATTACTATTCATACCATATTTCTATAAAATACATCATAATATACCTACTTGTTATATAAAATAAAATGCTTATAATACTTTAGATACTTTCTAGCAGCTTTAGAAGAGAAGGAACCAAAGACATTTACTAATTAAAAATATATTTTTTAGGATAAGGTAATATACGATGATATATTCTTAATATTTGTGGATTTTGGTAGTTATGTCATTGTTTAATTTTACTTATTGGTTTTTGAACTGTCAAGGTTGGTTCTTGGTGCTTATTCCTAGCTTTGTATTTAGGGTTCACTCCATGAAAGGCTTAAGGGGACTGTATGTTGTGTCAGGGACTGAACCCAAGTTAACTATTTTAAATGCACTATCTCTCTAACTCATGCTAGTTATTTTAATGAATATTTTCTATTTTATTTCTTCTAAAGGCATACATTGATGTATTTATATAAAGAGAGAAAAAGAGAAAGCAAGAAGTAGAGAGAATAAAATGATTTTAGGTCTTGACTTAGAATTTTAGCATAAGTGTTGACATTTGAGAGCCACTGGAATTTGTAAAATGATTAAGTGACATAATGAAAATAAATCTTTGTGGATATTAGTCTGGAGGTGGTTGGCCTTTAAAAGGGGAGAATAAACACCGTATGTCAAAGGCTATGAACAACTAGAATTAAGTATCAGTACAAATAAAAATCAGTACAAATATCCATACAAATTCTCAAATTTAAAAGTAAGCAAAATGAGGGAAGCTAGAAGAATTGGTGAATATATCTCAGAGATAAAACTGTTAATTGTCAAAGTCAGAAAATAGAAAAAATTATAATAAATTTTGACTATATTTAGGAGCATTACCTCATCATTTGTTTATATGAGATGGCTTTGGGGATGTTTCCAAGCAATTCTAAGAAATGGGAACTTCAATACTGCTTCTTGGCCAACAGGGTCAGTGGTTCTTTGTTGCAAGGATTTGAGGATTTTGTGATGCTCAAGGAGTTTGGTGCCAGGGATTATCTGGACCATCCAACAGTGCTCAGGAACCTCCAAGACTATTTATGGTTAAGTTTCAGAATCACATAATGTTAAGCATTAATTCCAGATCAGTTGCTTGCTAGACATGTAACCTAATGATGATAAAACCTGCTGGATCTTAGTTCTTTTGAAGAAATATGACACAGTATGAGATAACTTTATAGCATCTAACTGAAGGTAAGTGCTATACTATATAATCATAATATTTGGAAAAAAAAAAGAATATATTTTGGGGCCAGAGTGGTGGTACTGTGGTAGGACATTTGCCTTGAACACAGTTGACTTAGGACAGACTGTGACTTGATCTCCAGGTGTCTCCTATGGTCCCCCAAACCAGGAGTGATTTCTGAGAGCAGAGCCAGGAGTCACCCTTGAGCGCCACTGGCCCCCCAAAAAATAAAATTAAGAATATATTTTTATTACATTAACTATTTGCAAACAGTAAAAATACTTAATATAACACTATGGGAGTTACTTGAGCTTTAGCTCTACTCTCAAGTCTATAAATACTTTGGTCATTCTTAGAATATCTCCAAATTTAGGAAAGTCACATTATAGCTAAAGACAATATAAGGTACAAACATACCAAAATCTAGCCCCAGGGAAATCAAATTGCCTTGTCAATTCTGATATGAAGTTATTAAAGTGAATGTAAGAATATCAAGGTGGAATGAAAATCAAATATGATTAAGATAAGCTTTACTCCTCAAAACTTTATCTTAATTGTAATATTTTTACATAAATTTTAGGCAAAAATTGGTCTAAAACATAAAAGCATTGTTATCAATATATGTCAGTCTTCATAGCCAATAACATTTTAACACAAAGATCGTTATTACTCTGGACTGTAAAATATAAGAGAAGCTAGAATAAATCATGTTGACAGATTGTTTGATCCTTTAGTCCTCCAGTCTCTGGCAGAGACTCTGGCAGAGGTCTCAAACTCGCCGCCCTTGGGCCGTTTGCCGCTCTCTGTACATTTTGTGACTCTGCCCTAGAGGAATCTTTTTTTGTTTTGTTTTGTTTTAGTTGTTTGGGTCACATCCCCCAATGTTCAAGGCTTACTACTGACTTTGCACTCAAGGATCACCCCGACTTTATCTACTGCGGCCCCCAGGTAAATTGAGTTTGAGACCCCTGCCAGTAACTGGGTATTCAAACATGTGTTGATCAATATGGAGAGAATGCAGGTAGTTGAGCCAAAAATAATAGTTAAGTTACTTAATAGATTATTTTCTTTTTCCTGGATTCAAAATCAGATACATTTTATTTCTTTACTTTAATCACTATGGTGTTTAAATTACTGTACTTAAACACTATGGTTACAAAATCTTTCGTGGCTGAGTTTCTGTCATTTGGGGTTTACTTCAGCTCATTTATCAGAAGCCACTTTTGATAGTGTTCAGGGATTGATTATAAAGGTATGGTGTCTACTAATGGTTTTGTTATTGTGATTAACAAAAGTTGAGATCATATTCAGAAAAGTATCTGTCACTTAGAATGCAATTACTAAAGGTTTGTTAAATCTTTTTTTATTCAGTCATATGTTGTTTGATTCATCAAGTGTGTGTTGAATGACTTTTCCAATATAGTGATTTGTCTAAGCAGTGAAATGAATAAAATATTAAGACACATTTGCATGCATATTTACACATTCTACACATTTACCAGGTATAAGTGCATAGGGGAGGAATTTATCTCTCCCATCCTGCCCCCAGGGTCCAATTAACCAGGTGTGGCCCTGAAGATCACTCTGGTATGGGGGGATCTCAGTCCCCTGGATTAAGTGGTCAGCCCAAGGGGCCTATGGCTAGCTGTCCTGCCCAGAGCCCCCAACATACCAGCTGAAGAGAAACAGAAGAACTGCCAGTTTGTGTGTCTTATAAAAGTTTTATGTTTTTTATTCATAGTTCAAATTATTCATTGTTCAGTTTTAAGTATTTTATATTCCTATAATAGCTCCACTACCAATGTCCACTTCTCTCCACCAGTGTCCCAGTTATGCTCTTCCCTACCCTCAACTTCAGCCTGCCTCTTAAATAAGCATCTATTATGGTTTTAATCTTATACTTTCATGGTTTACTCTGAAGTTTAGATATATAGCTATACCTATCTTTTACATCATCAATGTATCTGAAAAGCAAAACAATCTGGGGACTTGAGGGACAGAGTAATTTTACATAGGTTCTGTTTTATTTTTCTTAATGTTCTTTGGCCGAACGTTCAAAGTTAAGATATCATCAATGGGACTACTGAGAATTCTGTTTATAGGTGATTGTCCTTCCACTGTAACTTTACCTTGTCCTCTTTCTTTGCATCTTTGTTCTCATAATTAAAAATAAAAAATTAATGAAAATGCATGTTAAAATAAAAAAGGCACACAAGCTGGTTTTCTGTGAAACAAATATAGCTAGTCAGAATATATTGATTGGTAAAGGATTACAATATTGGAGCACTGGTGATGGGATTTGACACTGGTGGTGGAGTTGACATTGAAGTATTATATGCCTAAGTTCAACTATCAATAATTTTGTTGTTTTAATTAATTTTTTTTTTTTGGTTTTTGGGTCACACCCAGCAGCGCTCAGGGGTTACTCCTGGCTCCATGCTCAGAAATTGCTCCTGGCAAGCACGGGGGACCATATGGGGCACCGGGATTCGAACCGATGACCTTTTGCATGAAAGGCAAACGCCTTACCTCCATGCTATCTCCCGGGCCCCATTTTTTAATCTTTTTTAAATTTAAATAAAATGAAGCACAAAGTTGACATAATTAATGATAATACATTTGGTTCCATATAAGTGAAAACAAAGTCATTAAAAATAAAAATAAAAAATAAAGATAGAAATAGAAAGACAGAAAAGACTAAATGTGAAGTAGTAAGACATTTGTGAATTTTATATCTAATGAAGACATTTGTAGAATGACAGATGGTTTAGTAAGCTGTTGTTAGCTGTCTATTTTATTAGACTAGAATGTTTCTTAACGGATGATACCATCAAACAAATGAAGTTGTTCAATAATTCAAAGCACTATTACTAATACTATGACTTTTAGGAACTTTTACCCAGCGAGTAAGTCTGTTGGAAGAAAGAAGACATGAGGGGAGAATGCCCAAACTTGCTCCAAACAGCCCTGGTTATATCAGCCTCCAACCCAGTACCTGAATTGTGGTCAGATTGGTGTCCCCAGAGGGAATCAGAGAGGATCAGTAATGAGGCAGGGCCATCAAGGAAACAGTGATTTGGGGTGATGGAGGCAGCGAGCATAGCTTTGGTTAGATGGGAATTGACCCACTCTGTCCTCCTGAGACAGACAGCTTTCTGTTTCATGGGCTCATGTAGCCATAATCTTTCACAGCTTGGATGATATTTCATTTGAGAATAGAATGAATTTATGGAGCTGCCCAGTTCAAATATGGAAACAGTGTTTGTGGACATGGTTACACTTGCTTAGATCTCAGATGAAAAAAATTATGTGTGATCGTGCCTCTACTTGCTCCAAAAAGCCCTGGTGATATCCACCAAATCAGCATGCCTGAAGTGTGGTCAGATGAGCATCCCCAAACGGAATCGTAGAGGGTTAATGATGAAGCAGGGCCACTGGGGCTTAATTCACCCTGTTCTCCTAAGATGGTCAGTATGGCCATAATCTTTCACAGCTTAGTCTACATCTCAGGCAAGAAAAAAATGAGTTTATGGAGCTAGCCAGTTACAGTCAATAATATTGTGAGCCATGGTTCTTTAAATAAAGAATTGAAAAGCAAAACTAACATGAATTGGTATGGAAAGTGATATTGAATTTAAGTATTCATAAGAGAAAGTATATGTCATATCCCCTCTTTACACTCTGCGTTCCCTAATTATATTCCCTGCTTAATTATCGGAAATATTTGTGACATAATGTATAAGAGGTTATTGATATTGAAACAATTAAAATTAGAATACTTCAATATAAAGATACTTGTATTTGTAATATTTCAAAGGATAGTGTAAAAATAAATAGTGGAAAGCTAAATTATTCTTTCAGTAGTAAATATATTATTAAAAATTAGGTAATATATCGAGGCCAGAGAGATTGCATGAAGGTAAAGTGTTTGCCTTTCATGCAGAAGGACTGTTTGTTAGGGGACCAGAGAGTTAGCATGGAGGTAATGCAGGACGGTAGAATACCGGTATCCCATATGGTCCCCAAGCCTGCCAGGGGAGATTTCTGAGCATAGAGCCAGGAGTAACCCCTGAGCACTACTGGGTGTGACCCAAAAAACAAAAAAATTAGGCAATATTTATTATTTTATATATGACATTTATGATTTTAGTGGAAATTTTTTTACTAATATTGAAAGTTTCAGATAATATATTATTGATTCATCTTGCAAAATAAAAATTTTCCATCATTATTCTAAGTAATGTATGGAATATAATTAAATTTCTTAATTTTATTGTTATTTTCATATTTTGGCTCTTGAGGATAAGAACTCAACCAAATATTCATAAGTGATTGGGGCAATAAATTTCTTAAACCAGGATAAAGATAGAAGCTATCCTCCT
>PVKC010009524.1:0-26745 GCA_004027635.1 Crocidura indochinensis
CACACCCGGTGACACTCAGGGGTTACTCCTGGCTGTGTGCTCAGAAATTGCTCCTGATTCGATGGACCATATGGGACGCTGGGGATCAAACCCAGGTCTGTCCTGGGTCAGCGGCATGCAAGGCAAAGGTCCTACTGCTGTGCTATCGCTCCAGCCCACCCACCCATCTTTATTTTCACCAGTTTCTGAAACTCAGTGTTCCTTTCCATCAAAAAGTAGAGCATTCATTTCCGTAGAAGGAGGAGTGTGGGAACTTGGTCACCAACAGAAATGGCATGCTTTAGACTTGTTAGAAATAGCTTGAAATGTTTGCTACCTCGAGATCATATTGTCTTAAGAAGACTGGTAGATGTTTCTATCTAACACACTAATAAAAGAGCTCTTATGTTTGATTTCACAGATTTGATTCTTAGGATCTGAATATCTATATTTAAAACAAGTGGTCTCCTTAGAATCCCGTGGATTGTATTTGCTGCATTCTGAAGTATCATTCTGAGGAAGGTTTATAGACTTCACAGCGGGACCCACTGCCTAACAACAACAAAAAGGATGAAGAACCCTTGTAAGGAGTATTACTGATCCTTCATGAAACCCAGCCCTCCCCCCAAGTTTCTCCAAGTCTAGTTGGCATATTTTCAGTGTTTGGTTAGTACAGTATAATGGACATGGACACATCTCCTTATTCTCGGAGATGAAACTTTCTATGGGTAGGGCAGTGTCTAAGTCATTTAATTCCTCACAGAATTGTTTGGAGACATGATAGATGCTCAGCAAATGCGTGTGCATATAATGAATAAGTGGAGAGGGAGGAATCCATAAAAGAAGAAACAAACGCTGAGCATTGTGGGAAATCCCCCCTAGGAATACCCTTATAAGCCCACTGCAGGCTAGACTGGGAATTTTCCTGCCCCTCACCACAGTGAGCAGTACAACTCAGCCTGAAAGAGATCTGGCTATCTGTTATCTAATTGGAAGGAAACTGGAATTCAGGGAAACCTTATGCCCAGTAAATATCAGAAGCAAGAGTCTCTCTTCTCTATATCTCCATCTAGGAGGTGGATGATAAGATATCTATGGGCAATAAGGCAGGGTGATGGGACATGAAGTCAAGAAAAGATCAATCTAGGATCAAAGTTAGTACAACAGAGAGGGCACTTGCCTTTCATTCACCCAACCTGGGCTTAATTCCCCATATCCCATATGGTCCCCTGAGGGATCACCAGGAGTGATTCCTGAGAGTAGAATGAGGAGTGAGCCTCAAGCAAAGAGTCAAGAGTAAGCCCTGATTATAGCTAGGCATGGTCCCCAAATCAAAAACAAACAAAAGGATTGGTAGAGGAGACTTGTGTCAGTTGTCATAAACAAGGAGGCATCCTGCTCCAGACCACGGGCCAGGCTCTTGCCTTTGTTACACAGAAGAGCAAAGGCAGACAGAAGAGGCTCCCTTTCTGGCAGCCACCTGTGGCTAAGGACTCTGTAACAGAGACTAGTCAGAAAGACAAACACCACTCAGGTATGTATTTTGAACAAAGCATTGAATACAGTGCTGGAAGGATAGATGAGTTGAGAAGACATGAGAATGAAGCAGTGATTGGAGACTGCATAATTGCGCAACCTCCAGAGAAAAGAGAGTGCAGTGTGGGAGGGAGGTGATGGAACCAAAGACCAGGAACTGAGGCCATCCAGCAGAAGCTACTTGAGGTTGGAGCTGAGGTTGTAGGTGTGTGTGTGTGTGGGGGGGGCACACAACCATTGTCAAAGACTCAGCAACTGCCAGAAGAGGGGGAGAAACACCCTAGTTTCTCCCTGCTTCCCAGCCTCCACTCTTCTTCTGTGCCCTTCCAAGGTCAGATTTTCTATAGGAAGATAGAGTGTGGGAAGCCTGGGAAATATAGTTCTCAGAGATACTGAGTAGAGGCAAGAAGGGATGGGGATAGCTCTGAGAGCAAAGCAGTGAGTGCATTGCTAAAAGCTACTAGAAGAGCAGACATCCTGGGTATGTTTAGCACTAGAGCTCTAGAGGATTAGCCAGTGGGACTCTGACTCTAAACATAAATTTGGAACAACCGGAGAGACAAAGACTATTCAGCAGTTGATATCAATCCTCAGGGCTTAGTTCTCCTCTTTTCTCTTCTATCTACCTTCACTCCCTGAGGAATTTTATCCTGTCTCTTGACTTCACATCTCCTCTGTGCATTGATGACTCCTAGATGTCTGAATCCCATAGCTGTGTACCCATCTGTCCTTCTTACACATGAGAATGGAGAGCAAAAGGAACAAGTCAGGAGTCAGGTGCTTTATTTCCACCTATTTTTCTTTTTAAACTTTTAATTTATTTTTATTATAACATTGTGATTTACCAAGTTATTTATAAATCAGTTGTTTTTGGCATTAAATGTTTCAACACTAGAGGCTGAAGTAATAGTACAGTGGGAAGGGCATTTGTCTTGCATACAACTCACCTGGGTTCAATTCCTGGCAACGCATGTTTCCTTGAGTACTGCCAGGAACAACTCCTGAGTGTAGAGTCAGGAGTAAACCCGAGCATTGCTTGGAGTGACCTAAAAACAAAAATGTTCCAATATCAATCTCACCACCATTATAGCCCATCCTCCACCAAAGTCCCCTATTTCCAATCTACCATTCCAACCTGCTCCCTTAGCAGGCACAAAAATTTTCTTCGTATTATTTGTTACAACACAAAGACAAATGGAACCAAAACTTAGATCAATAAAAGTCAATTTGTGATCATTGCTATAGCTCACAAGTCAGGGAGGATTTAGTGGGCTGGTTAGTGTTAGTTGAACCTTCTATGGATTGATTTTTGCTCAGTGAGCTTGGTGGTCTTCTAAGCAAGTTTCCCATAAGATTTGCTGCAATTTTATTGGACTGATAGTGCTTTGACATTTGGAGATGTGACATGGTCAACCAGGTCCAGGAGCTATAGAGCTAGAACGTTTTTTGTGACTTGGTAATTTGATGAGGTTCAGGTGTGGAGCTGAGCTGTTTTTATGTTGGAGGTTGTGAGATATAGCTGTGGGATGTGGTACCTTCAGGCAGAAAAGGAAATTTGCTTCCCCCTTTCTGAGAAGTCCCCAGATTCATAAGCCAGGACCAGTCAATCTGGAAAGATTTGGTGCCATCATGTTCTTTTCAAGATTAGATATGGAGCTGGGCTATTTTCCTTCTGTGTCTCTTTTTTTTTTTTTTTTTTGCCTCTTCCTTGGGTTAGACACCTCAGTCAACAGTACCCCCAGTTATCAGCTGCTCAGACCAAGACTCCTGCCGTCATCCTTGAAACTCTAGTTGCTTTCGTACCCTCTCACCCTCTCCCTTTTCTTCAATAATGCTGGGCAGTTGTATGTTTAGAATCCAGAACAGAACATTTTTTCACTGTCTCCCTGGTCCAACTACCTTCTCCAACCTCTATACTGGGAAGATACTCTGCACTGAGTTATTGCTTCTGTTTCTCCATTGCTCCAGCTTGCATACAAACAGAGTTTCTGTACCAATTATGCTAGCCAGCCATGCTCTGAAAAAATGTTCACAGGGCCCATGAGACCCTGAGCCAAGTCCTTTTTCCTTCCCTCAATCTGCCCACAGGGCCCTAAAACTTTTTTTTTGGGCCACTTTCTTGGTGACACTCAGGGATTACTCCTGCCTATGCACTCAGAAATCACTCCTGGCTTGGGGGACCATATGGGATGCTAGGGGATTGAACCACAGTCTGTCCTGGGTCAGCAGCATGCAAGGCAAATGCCCTACCAGTACTCCAGTGCTCCTGCACCAGTGCTCTGGCCCCTCTTCATGGTTTTGAAGGTATATGAAGAGAAAAACTACAAGTAACATGGGGACAGTTGGGGGAGATCTTGGGAACTTTTCTTAAGTTACTCAAGTCTCATACCTCTTAACTCATGAAATAGCATTGCTTCTTCTTCTTTTTTATTTTTTTTTTTTTTGGTTTTTGGATCACACCCGGCAGTGCTCAGGGGTTATTCCTGGATCCATGCTCAGAAATTGCTCCTGGCAGGCACGGGGGACCATATGGAGAACTGGGGGATCGAACCGCTGTCCGTCCTAGGTTAGCGCAGGCAAGGCAGGCACCTTACCTCCAGCGCCACCGCCCGGTCCCCCCTATTTCATTTCTTAATGACATTATATAGATGAAAGTTTTCTTTTGTTTCACATCTGCATTCCTCACTAGAGTAAGCCCTGAGAAGAAGGGGCCCTTATTGATTTCTCACCAAATTCCCAGCACCAGAGTTCAGAGAGATTGCATTGGGATTTGGAATAGAGCATGGCTACATAGACAGCTGGCACCTATCTCAGCACTTGCCCCACCTCTCTTCTCATATCTCCATGGTTAGATGCTCAGAAAAAATATTTCCCATAACTTTCTCTAATAGGATTCCAACTTTGACACTACCAATGGTACAAGCTTGATATTTTGCAGGTAGAAGAAAAGAGAATTGTTGGATTTTCTGGTGTTCAAATAAGTTTGTCGCTGTGGTCTTTGGGATTTTTCTTGCTAATGACACACTTTTGTAGGTGTATGAAGAGACAAACTACAGATAATGTGGGAGCAGTGGTGGGGGATTTGGGGCACTTTGGTGGTGGTAAAAGTACAGGAACTTTGTACATTATTGTAACCTTACAAGTTAAACTATAATAATTATAAAAATATACAATACTGATCTCTCCCTCCCCTCTTTCCTTCCTCCTTCCTCCCTTCCTTGCTCTCTCTCTCTCTCACTCTCTCTCTCCCTCCCTTCCTCCTTTACTCTAAAGATAATGGCTGCAATTGTTTTGGCAATTCCTTTGTCACATGCAACCTCTTCAGGCAGTCCTGGGGTGCATCATCCACAAGGCTATAGTCGTTCACGGATCCTTATGGTCTTTTTCATAGGATCCTTTCAGTGCCCCCCACTCTCTGATCCATCTTATCTTCCCATCTGACAGATGCAGCAGACACAGGGAGGTCTGAGGACATGCCTGAGCCCTGCTCTGAGGCACTGGCAGGGTTGGGCCCTCCAGTTCCTGACCCCCACCCCCAACTCTCTAAGATCTGTTTCCCTCCCCTAAGCAGGAGGAGGGGTCTTAGGCAAGTTTCTACGTCTTTGACAAGAGTAGGGGGGTGGGAGGCCCTGGAACCCCATGTTCCTGAAGGTTCCCCTCCCGACACTTGCAACTGCTCTGCCGCTGCCTCCCTAGGCGCCTCTTCTAACTAATCTCATTACCCCCTTTATCCCTTCTGATGCCAGTCATCCCGCAGGTCCCTGTTCCCACCCCTCCTCACCCCTGCCCTCTAATCCTCATCTGCTCCACATTGGCTGGCTGCCAGGGGTTGCAGCTCCTCCGTCTTCTGAAAAGCTGCTTTTTTTGTGGTAAAGAACTCATCAGCCATCTCCTCGTGGCCCTGTTAAGACCATCCAGGACACTTCCCTGCACCTCTGGAGGGTGGCATTTGTCCCAGCCAGTAGTCACAGGTCCTGGTTAGTGGGAAGGTGGCCTCTTGGCCTCTTGTTTTTGTTTATTTATCCTTGGTTATCCCCCAAACTGCTGCCTTCTACTCCTGCCTTCAGACCTCACCTCTTGGATACTCCCTATGGAGTAGGGGTCACCCCCTTCAGTTCCCTTTTGGCTTCTCTGTTTCGCCAACACTATTCCTTTGCAAACCAGTCTCAAAGATCTTGGAGGTCATGTCCTACAGAGAGCAGCCAGTCAGAGAACAGGCTTAGGTGGGGGCAGCTGATGCCAAGCACAAATTAAGGCTCTGAACTAGGGAACAATGGGACAGCAAGACCAAGGGCACAGGGAAGTTACAGGCCCCTGAGAAAAAGGCCAATTCTGTCACTTCTTGGTTCAACATTCCTGTGGTCTTTCATCTCCCAGGAGACCACTCACCTGCCCAACCTGCTCTTCTTAGCTTCCTCTAGGGGAAATTAGGATTGGGGCTGAAGCTTCTAGATCTGCAAGGGGCAGGAGCTGGACCTGGGCCTCAGGGTTGTTTGTGGGGGGAGAGTTAAGGGAGCAGGAGGAAGGAAGATGGGAATAAGGTGGGAAGAAGGGGGTTCATGGGAGAGAAAAGGAGGAAGTGGAGGAGCTGACCTATCCCACCTCACCGAAGATTCCAGGGGTCTTTCTGCTTAAGCTAACTGGGTGGTTAGATTTTTGCTTGCAATTCAAGTCTTAAATATCAACACTCATTTACCACACATCACTAAATTCTTCAGGAACTGTGCTGGGCCTTAGCATGCTTTGTGGGACCTGCCCAGGCCTCTTCCTGCCAGTACAGGGCTACAGGGTCACACATAAGCAGCATCCTGGGGTGTACACAGCCTGGAAGGAGTCTCTTGGCCCTAGCCTTCTGCTCTCCCTCACACCCCCAATTTCCAATTTCCAATGTGGCTGCTCTGAGGCTGCCCTCAGGCCTTTTCCTGGCACTTAGGGGGGTGTCCCAGCTGCCCCTGAGCCCCAGGCCTCTTCTCCTTACCCTGGCACATGGCTTCCCTGCCCCCTCCCCCAGCTGTCATCATTGCAATCTCCCTGCTTCTTGTCACCTCTATGCCGCAGGCTCCAGGTCTCAGCAAGACTCTGGTCTGGACTCATCAGTCTCTACTCCGTCCCGGCTCTGGCCCACCTAGTGCCTCACTCCTTCTCTCCTGAGCCCACACTCCCCTCCCCCCATGACCTCAGAGCTGGGGATCTATTGTCCTCCTCTTCCCTGGCAGCCAATCCCCAACAGTTCTGACAGCTCCCCATCACAGTGCAAGCAGCTCATTTACATGGAACACAGGAAAATGGTTCTGTCTTCAGGAGAAAGGAGACTGGGGCCACCTAGAAGGACTCGGTGGACCCTTCGATGAGGCTGCATTGCTTTGCTTCCTGCAGAATCAGGGTAGAGGTAGGGAGGGAGAGAGTGGAACAAAAAAAAAAAATGAAGTGTTGGGCGCAGATGCCATTTAGTTGTCTCTTTGTATTTGTTGGGGGAGCAATTTAATTTCTTGTCAGAATATAAAACCCTTAGAAACATTTAGGGACTGTTAGTTCCTTTCTGTCAACTCCCAATCCTCATGGTTAGTTACCTATCATCTCTCTTTTCTGCCCCCAATCTAGCTCTTATTTAAAAACCAACTTGACTATGGTGTGGGAGGAGGTGGGGAGGTAGGGTGGTGTTTGTGGGAGGGGCTGTGAAGTCCAAGTTTGAATCTGGGCTCTATCCTTGAGAAGGAACATTGGGGTGTCCCAATTTCCCAGGGGTAATGTGTGGAGAGTAATATGAGTGCATAAGTGGCCTTGAAGATGGAAGGGGTGAGGGTGATAATATGGTAAGCATTTGGAGCAGGCTCTGGAGTTGAGCCCTGAACTGTGTCACTGGGAAGGATGTAGAAACCGCCCCTCCGCCCCCCCCTCCACACCAGTGTTGCACCCTGGCTTCCTTCTCCTGCTTTGACCCAGTGTGGGGGATCCCCATCTTGGGCTGGGGTCACAGGCTAAGGCCCCATGCTTTTGTTTCTTGTCTTTATGCTTTGGAAAGGGCTAATAACTCATTCTTAGATTCTTTGTTTATCAGGTCTTTTTTTTTTTTTTTTTTTTTTTTTTTTTTTTTTTTTTGGTTTTTGGGCCACACCCAGTGACGCTCAGGGGTTACTCCTGGCTATGCGCTCAGAAGTCGCTCCTGGCAGGCACGGGGGACCATATGGGAACCAGGGGATCGAACCGTGGTCCGTCCAAGGTTAGCGCGGTAAGGCAGGCACCTTACCTGCAGCGCCACCGCCTGGCCCCGTCAGGTCCTTTTTTTAACTCTTTTTCCTATCCCACCCAGGCTAAGGAGTTGAGGAAATACGTAGAGTCAGGCACAGTCATGCAGCAGCACCCTGAGTGCTGTTGTGAGTCAGGTACTAGGCTAAGTTGACCCATCCCTCCCCTGAGTTCACCACAGGCTCTGCATATCATTCTTCACTAGAGTGCTGGTTCATTGGTTAATTGGCTGTGGGTGTTGTTTTGCCTGCTCAGCCAGGTGTTACTGGAAACTCTGGGCCCAAGCTGGGTCTCTGGTGAGCTTCCTGGGGGAAAGGACTAGGTTTGACATTAATGAATGAATGAATAGAGGGTGGTCAGCCCAAAAATGGACCCCATGTGCAGGAAGCTAACTGGGAGTGAGATTTGAAACTAGCTGGTGTGGAAGATCTCTTCCTGGGAGCAGGTGAGGAAGGCACAGAAAGGCAGAGAAGGGACCTGAGAGATAGCATGGAGGTAAGGCGTTTGCCTTTCATGCAGAAGGTCGTCAGTTTGAATCCTGGCATCCCATGTGGTCCCCCGAGCCTGCCAGGAGCGATTTCTGAGCGTGAAGCCAGGAATAGTCCCTGAGTGCTGCTGGGTGTGACCCAGAAAACAAACAAACAAAAACAACAACAACAAAAGAAAGGCAGAGAAAAGGAGGTAGTGGGGAACACGTGGAACACTGGGAATGGAGCTAGTGCTTAAGAAGTCCACGCCTTTCTCAGGACTGCGCTGTTCCACTCTCCTTCTGATCTTGGTGACTGTTCTTTGCCTAATGTCAGAGGCCAGGCCCATCAAAGCCCACATGGAAACTGCTTAGTACCAATCTAGTGGCCATATTAGCAGCTCAACCAATGATCAGTAGAGTCTGGGAGAGTCCATAGTCAGGAAGCAGACATCAGAGGCAGCATAAATGTCTTCTTCCTGCTCCAAGCACAGGTAAGCTGGGCTCTTTCTTGAACCCCTGAACTTCCTCTGGGGAAGTGCATGCTTGGCTCAGGCCCACTACCTCTACCTAAGATGTCTTCCTGGGATGTGTGTTTCCTGGGATGTCAGGATCCTTTGGGACCAGCTTCTCCTGCTTCTCTCTTCTATGGGCCAGTTATGGGGTGCTGAGAGCTGAGTGGGAAGTTTCTCCTAATCCTGACATCAGTGCTGGGTCTTCTCCAGGCAGTTTGTTGGCCAGACCTTCCATCAGTTGAGAGACTGAACTCCAACCCCAGACTTAGGACATCTAGGGGGCCAGATTCAGAGCTTTCCTGAAGCAGAGAAAAGTTCATAGGGAAGGAGCCCTGTGAATGTTGGGAGAACCCCTCACCTCCTGCTGTTACCATCTCCCATATCTCTCTTCTGCTCCCTATGCTCCTGGGCAACATTCTACCCCTCACCTTTACATCTAGGGCACCCCTAAGCCTGTTTCCTAAAGTGGATGTCCCTGATTTGGAGTCAAGAGTAGGGAGAGGCGTGGTCATACAAGCAACTGAGGAGTACTCTCTGCTTGTTGGCTAAAAAGGGATGGGGTACTAAGTTGTCCCCACCCCCTCTGCCCCCAGGAAACATTGTTTCGGACCCTCTGCTACAGGGCTGGAAGTCTGGGTCATTGTCCTCTTACCCAGGCTCCTCTGTGCAGGAGGAATTTCCATCTCTTTCCTCCATTCCCTGGGCACTGGCCCAGCTCCCACCCTCCCCTCCATCCCTGAGAGCCTAATTGAAGAGGCTCGGCCTGGCAGAGAAGATGAAAGCTTTATCTTCCCAGTCCATCCCGAAGCGTGTTAAGATGATGGATGAGTTTCCAGACCCTCACGCTCCTCCCAGCAGCATTAACAAAATTGCCTTTCAGGGTCCCTGCTCCCCGGGCAAGACTGGCTGCGGCTGCGGATGGGAGACCCGGGCTTTGGCACCGGATGGGGAGCATTAAAATCGTTTTAATGCTGTGTCTCGGGAACCCATGTGCACGCTGGTCCCAGTGCTGGCATCAGAAAGAGATGAATGATGTTTGTTAAAAAGCTCTTCGGTGTGGCCTGATTAACCATTAGGAACACTCCACTGGGAGCTGGGGCATGTGGTCTCAGTATCTGGGGCTGGATAGGATGGGTCAGAGCTGTCCTGTCAGCCCTGCTGGGTCAGGGCCAAGACTTCCCCTCTTATGTCTCTCCCCCCTGGCAGAGGTCAGAGATGGAGCAGGGCAATAGAACCTAGAGTGGGAATTGGAACCTGGTATCTGGGCTGTGGATTATGCCAGGCAAATACATCTCCCTTTGGCATCTGTTTGTGAAATAAGTGCAGTGGCATATTGTTAGGGCTGAATTATATCTCCTGCCTCCCAACTCATGTATCGAAACCCAGGACCATATAGACTCTCAAGCCTGAACCTGATTTTGAGAGTGGCACTTTCCAGATATCATGCAGTGTAAATGAAGGCAGGCAAAAAGTTCGATTGCATGAACTGCTATGGAAAGGGGTTATTTGGGCAGTCACTGACTTTGAGATAATGAAGGCACAGACAAGGTTTATTGTCTCAAAAACAAGGAGCAGCAAGGTTTACAGCACCCCTGAATCTCTGAAAAAGTCCTGACCAGAATCTCCCCGAGGGCCAAATTTTGCAGATCCGTGGATCTAAGAAGTCCAGCAGCCACAACTGTGTGGATCAGTTCCTGATTGGAGCCACTCATGGGTAACGTTTTATAATAATGGTTATAGGAACTCTAGTTTAAGCTTCTCTTCCCAGAGGTTACCTGAGACTGCGATACTAGGCTCTAATCTGAAGCACAATTGACTCCATCTGGGGTTGGCAATTTTTGGACATGTGTTCTCTTTGCTGTACCAGGACCTTTGGATGGACATATCCTAAACCTTTGTTCCTGAAACTCAAAATTGTTCAAGAAGTCCAGGAACCCAGAAGATGTGGCAACACCTTGGCAGAAGGGGTAGAGAGAGATGGCATATCATTGAAGAGGCCAGGCAGAATTCTAGTATCTATCATCCCTTCTTATGGGGACTGAAATCCATGCTTAGGAACCTAAAATGGGGAGCAGAGTGTGTGCTTATGGATCTAGGGACAAATCCTTTCCAGGTCAGTGTTTCGCCCCCACTCCCAAATAATTGGTAAAATATGTTCCAGACCTGAAACTTACAACATGAAGTAGATAGATATCAGTGAACTACTACAGAAAAAAGAAATATTAAAATTCTTGCACACCTGCGACCTGAAATGCACATATTGTTAGTATTTACTGAGCACCAAGTCCCCCAGACACTTGGTTAAGGATGATTCTAATGATCCTATTGACTATATTGTCAATACACATGATCCATAGATACTCTATGCATCGTAGCCCTGTTACTATATTACTAACTAAAATCACAGAGCAGGAAAAGTGAGCTATAGGAAAGAAGATTCATTCAAAGTTGCCTGGACAGTAAGTGGTGCCTGTTGGATATGTATTCAAGAAGTTAGTCTAATTCTAGCCCACCCAGAGCCTAAATGCTGATAGTCAGGAGCCCGACAGTTGGTGACTCCAGACCTTTCCATTAGACACTGAGAAGTTGGACTCACAGAGCAGAAAAAAAAAAAAAAAAGAGAGAGAGACTCTGGTGATACCTGTGAGTGGTTGAAAACTTCAGGACTGGAGGTAAGATATAGGCCAAAAGTGCCCTGGTGATTCTGGGCTGAGCTTCTAGTGTGAGGTAGGAATTTTAGGGACAGGTTGTTTATCCAATACAAGTTTTGGTGGCTGATGGGGGAAGTTGTTCTGGGAGGCAGCTGAGTGGGCACTGGCCTGGCCTTGGCCTTCACTGCAACCCCTCCCCCTGGGGGGCAGGTAGCGCCAGGTGTTTTAGGCTCAGCCTCTGGGAAGGCCAATCAGGCAGGAGCGAAGCGGGCTGTAGAGGGCTGGGATTGCTCGGGATTGCTCTTGCAATCAGGGCATTTCACACAGCAAATTGTGGTCATTTAGACTTCTCAACAGCGAGCTTAATTTCAGGCCCAAGCATGGTGGATATTCAGAGACACAATGAGGTAATTTCACATTTTGAAGCAGAGAATGCAGCGTAAATTAGTAGAAAAATCATGACACTTATAAACCCTGTTCTAAAGATGTATTGTTCCCTTTTCTTCTGGGAGAAAAAAAATCAGCTTCTATTAAGATTGAATTAACCACTGGAGGAGAATTCCTCTGCCGGCCGATTCATAAGTAAAAAAAAAAATCTATTTTAAACTTGGGCAAAAGGCTTTTGCAGAAAGTGGTGGGAAGAGAGTTCCTGGGGAACTGCAGGTGTTCTCCCAGCAGGACTAGGCACCTGGCAGGAGGGTAGGCCCTCTCAGCCCACCCTGGCTAGGTCCCCTGGGGGAATCTTGCATTGTCTCGATGGCCCCTCTGGAAGTCAGAGGCTGTGGGGCCCACCCTTCCCAAGTGCATCAACACTGGACACACTGACTGCTGAAACTAGAGATTTTCAGGGATCATGTTGCTGGGAACAGAAGCCAAAACCAGGAACCCAGCTTTCTACTCTCAGCTTGGAATCTGCAAACATAGCCTGGGATTCCCCCATTGGGGATTAAGGAGAGAAAATTGCCCATGGAAATTCTGACATGGTAGAAGTCCTCAGCAGGCTTGGGTTACCCCTGAGACCTCTGAAATAAGCACTGGAATCCATATGAAGAATGGAACACAAGGCACAGGAGGAAAGGCCACTTCCTCTGTGGGAAATGAACCCTATTTGGAGTTCCCTACACATGAACGCTTTTGGAGGTACAGACCACGTACACACCCTACCCGTGGTGACTTTAATTTCTTGGCTTTTCTAGCAAAGGATATCACTCCAGGTGCAAGAGAAAGTCCTCCATCTCCCAGGGCAATCTCCAGGGTGTGGACATGGGGGTGTGAGGCTAGCACTATTCTTCCAAGTCCCTACTCTGAGGGAAGATTCTTCCTCAGACTTGCTCATTTCTTTTATCCCAGACAAACAGGACCCATGACCATGAGATTTAAGGGCCAAGCCAAGAGGACTGGATTCAATCCCAGCTCATTTCTGAGCAGACTGCAATCCTAATTTCCTTCTCTTGTTCTGGGTTACAAAGTTCCCATCTCTCAGCATATCTTTCCATTTTTTTTATCCTTGTGCTTTGGGGCACACCTGGCAGTGCTCAGGTGTTACTCCTGACTCTGCACACAGAAATCATTTTTGCCAGGCTTGGGGTACCATATGGGATGCCGGGGATCAAACCTGGATTGTCTACATGCAAAGTAAACATCCGACCTGCTCTAACCTCTCTTTTCACATCTTTCCTTGCCTTGAAATAAAGACATAGAAATACTTGATGGCATGGACCAAGGGTGACAGGTATCACCTGTCATCACCAAGGGTGACATTCCATCACCTCTCCCAACACCTGTCTCTGGGTCTGAGCAAGCCAACAATGTTTTTTTTTTTTTTTTTTTTTTTGTCACTGTGTGGAGCTGGATCTTGCTGAGGAGCAGATCTCTGGTCAAGTAGGCAGCCTGGTTATCTGAAACAAAAAAAGTTGTTCAGACTTCTAGCTATCCTGTGACTCAGTCCATTCCAGGCTGTTGTCTGGAGGGCAGGTCTGGGCCATAAGCCTTATCTTGGGCAGAGGGCCCCAAGATGCCTTTTGATTTTAAAAATGACATCTGAGTTAAAATGAATTCACCAGATTTCGTCTCTACATAACAGACATCTTTTATGTACCCACACCCTGCACAGCTCCCCACTTCTAAGCGAGCATCCTATCCCATGTCAGTAAGCAACTGAAAGGAAAGCCAAGCATCCAAGTTCTGGAAGAGTTTTTAGTTCATTCAACTTTTCATGAGGAGCTCCCAAGATACAACCATTCCTTTCTTTTTTCCTCTTTATAATAAGTTTTCAGCTCATGTTCTCCCCAGATTAATTGACTCTAATGAAAAGGCCTTTTTTGAGACCCTAAATGAGTGTCCAGGAACGTCATGACCTGGAGTTGTCCGAGCATTGGAAGAAAGTCTTGAGGCCTAGGCGAAACTGTCTCTATTCTTGAAAGTGGGAATTCAAGGCCACTGACTGTCCAGGGTGTGTGGGTCCTGAGCTGACATTCCTTGCTCACTGGCTGGCAGCCTCCTAGGGCCTGTCTAGTGGTCCACTGCAGGGGCACCAACCCCTGATGACCAAGGGCATCAAGATGGCTATTCCAAGTGAGCTTTCTACAAAGATAGAAATAATCGGGTTGACCAAAGGGGGAAAAAGGGAAAATTGAGCATTATGAGGGTGATAATTCAGAAAGTGTCAGCGTCAGAGTAATTGAATCGGATGACATTTTGTGCTACGGGAAACAATAGCAGCTCGCCCGCTGCCTGGCTGATGCATGTCTAGTTCATGTTTAACAAAACAAGGGCAGGGGTCACGCAGCCACGAGCCCCATAAATAACCCGTTAATGGGATTTCCAAACAAGCTGTCCTCAAAGTGGCTTTCCGTCTCACTGAGAGAATATTAAAATGCAAATGGATTCGGGCTGTGTCTTCATAAACAACCGTGTTCATTTAACCTCCGACCTCCCCGCTTAACTGCCCATTCCAGCAATTTGTACGGGCTCCTCGGCCGCCAGCTCCTCGCGGTAATTCAGGGAAAGTGCATTAAAGGAAAGGGTTACAGTTGGCGATGCTCAGTTAATCACGCTATTGAGATGTTTATGGACAGAATCTCCTCTCACACTGGGCTCAGGCCTTCTGCCCCCACTGGCCTGCCCAAGGTGGTCCCTGGGTTCCTTTTGTTATTGGGGAGAATGGGGAGTGGGTAGGCAGGTGGCCTTCACAGTAGAGTTGGGGCCCTTGGCTGCTATCCCTCTTGGGGTCAGGCCAGATAGTATGACTCACAGTGCAATGTTCTGCACAGAGGTGGTCTCAAGATACCTTGTCCTTTATGAAGTGGCTCTGATTTTCTTAGGCAAGTGAGGGTGACTTGGTTCTTTGGAGGCGTGCCCCCTCCCCATCTGTTCTAGCCTGGGCATTGACTTGACAGAGACAGCAGCCTTAAAAAGCCCAAGAAAAGTCCTTGAAATCTCTGTTTCCAGCACAGTCCCTGGGCTTTTCCTTCCATAGTGACTTTGTCTCATAAGCAAACAGAAAGAGGAGGTGAGCAGGAAGCAAGCTTGGGCAGAGGGGCAGGAGCCAGGACATGACCTCTCACAGCCCCCCCCAGCATGTGTCTGTGTCAGAGGGTGAACCAGGGGGTGAACCAAGCTCCTACTAGGGAGATTGTTGTTTGTCCTCCCTTGTGCAGCTCACTGAAGACTTTCCCACAAGAACTGCATCCACTGATCTGTTAGGGTGTGATGTGGTTCCCAGACTCTATATAAGGTTTGGACCTTCTCTTCTAGAGGAAGAAAAGGAGACTCACAGGGTCTGGGGACCCTTAGATAAACTGTAAGAATGGGGAGTGTGAGAGCTGGCCTGACTCCAGGCCTTCTGTCTGTTGGAGGCCTGCTCTGCTGCTCATCCAAAGAGCAAAGCCCCTGCCCCGCAGCCTTTGCAGCCTTTCCCTTGGTCACAGGGGAGCCAAGAGGGAGTGTGTTGAGGGGAGGGCTGGCCCTGCTGTCTCCTATCTAGGCCTGAGTCCAACTGAAAGTTTGTATTTTTCTCCATGGGGCATCTCTCTTTTTGCATTCCTTGCACTCCCACTTTGCCAATGGATCCAGATCATTTATCCAGTTTCTGATGGGGGAATTGAGTATCTGGGACCACTTAAAAATGGAGCAGCCAACCTTGTTCCCCAGCCTGAGAGGCCCAGCCATGTTCCGAGTGAGAACCTGTCTCTCACCTCGAACAGCTTGGGACTGTGGCTGTGAACTGGCATTGGGCAGATACTGGCCTTGGGAGTGGTGGTTGCATGTCTCTGGGAAGGGGTCACTCTCTTGTCTTCAGGCTCTATCTTGTATTTTGCCTCTGCTTCTCAGAATGCATGTGGAGGTCCCAGAGGAGGGAAAGGCCAAGAGTCTTGCAGCCCCTCCATACTCAAGTTTCTTTTGATGATCTCTTATTTTCCTTGAAGGGGTAATTTCCCTTTCTCTTCCTATTGGCTGTTTCCATTTCTTTTGTTCTCTGTACTTTTGCTTCCTTTCTTTTGGTTTCTTATGTATCTTTCTTCTCTCTCTCTCTCTCTCTCTCTCTCTCTCTCTCTCTCTCTCTCTCTCTCTCTCTCTCTCTCCTCTAACATCTCAATCTCTCTGCTCTCTACATGACTCCAGAGCAGCTCCATCATCTCTTACTGGGGTCTCCATAACAACCCCTTGCAGGTATTTCTTTGTCTCCCTGCTTTCACTGTGGTTTATCTAAAATGCAAATTGGACTGTGTCCTTCCCTGATTTAAAATCCTTAAGGGTTCCCTACTGCCCTCAGGTTTAATCCCAGCTTCCTTAGCAGTGTCTTGGCCACCTCTGGCTACTCAACTCCTTCCTCTTCACCTCCAAGGCCCCACTCTTTGGTGCTTGTGTGTGGGGATGAGAGGAAAACAAACAAACAAACAAACAATGGCAAACAGGACAATTGGAGGAGAGAGGGAAAGACAGAGAGGGGGAGAGAAAGAGAGAGGGTGGGGGGAGGAAGAGACATGAAGAAGACACAGAGACAGCAGGAGATGCTTTGTAGGAAGAACAGTTCCTCCAGTTCTCAGCCCTCTAGGTCAGTCCTTTATGTGGGGAATTTTTATGACAGAAGATTGAATACCAGAACTGCGACCCTTGTTGTGGCCTTAGGAAGAAAGAAGGGCTCTCTGCTGGTGTGAAGGAAGAGATGACTGGGTTCCAGGGAGGCAGATGTACAGAGGTTCCAGGGCTATTTCTTGGTGAAGTGGGAAGTGAGGTTACTGGGAAGGGAAGTGTTGGAGGTGTCAGCAGAGAGAAGGATCAAGTTATGGGCAGATCTCAGAGAGTCCTAGGATGGAAATTCAATCAGGAAAACAATGGTTGGTCTTCCAGACAACAGAGAGAACCCAGGGAGGGGAGCCTGAATTGATGAGTGTCCACCCGTGAGACCACATGATTTCCTATAGCAGAGTCTAGCAGCCTGGATGCCAAAGCATAGAAGTCAGGATGATTTGATTGAGCTAGGAATGTAGCTTCCTTAAGGGCATGATGGAAGACCAAGGGGCCAAAGAACCAAAGTCTTTGGAAAAAGATCAGATGGTATAATAAACCATCTCTTGGGGTTTGGTGAGAAGGCAGAAAGAGTAGACTGAGAAAAACTGCAAGTGGAGGAAAGTTTGGTGGTTCTGATGAAACTGAGAAGTAGGTGGGAATGAGGCTAGGGGAACAAAGTGAGCAGATCAGGTCAGAGTAGGTGGATAGATTTGCTTATCTCAGGTGTGTTAGTTTGGATCATCTCATAATACAGGAGTACTAGAGACTAGCTGAGGTGTCATTTGGGGGACCACTAAAATATAACAAGTCAACCACACACACAGTGACTGGAAACAATATATATATATACATATATATATGTATATATATTTTTTTGGTAAGTAGCATATGAAGTTGTACTCAGGATTTACTCATGGATATATACTCATGGATTGGTACTCATGGATCTGTACTCTGGTGGTGCTGGGAGGACCATATGTAGTGCCAAGATTAGAACTGACATCTGCCATGTGCAAGACAAGTGCCACCCCTACATTCTTTTGTGTGTGTGTGTGTGTGTGTGTGTGGTTTTTGGGTCACACCCGACAGTGCTCAGGGGTTACTCCTGGCTCCATGCTCAGAAATTGCTCCTGGCAGGCACGGGGGACCATATGGGGCACCAGGATTCGAACCGATGACCTTTTGCATGAAAGGCAAACGTCCTACCTCTATGCTATCTCCCGGGCCCCACCCCTACATTCTTGTCTGCTCCCCTGAAAGATGCTGGGGTGTCTGGATCTTGCGCATCACTCACCAGGCCCAGGTTGAGAATATGTGCATCACCACCAATTTTGGGGCAAAAGGGAGTCTCAAGGTATGCATTAAGTGACAAAGCAGGTGGTTAGCCTGTGACTCTAAAAGCAATGTTATGATAATGTTCTTATATAGGGTAGGGAAGGCCCTGAGTGTTCAGGGATTTATATCATCAGCTCTAACATGGAGGGTTCTCAAGAGGTAGATGGAGGCCCATGTGCTCTTCAGGGAGGAAGGGGGCTGACACACGGCTTCATTGCAAAGAGCTTCAGGAAGGAAATGGCTGGGTCAGACCCTCAGAGTACTGGCAGTGTGAGAGTATAAATGAGCGAGTGTATGCGTACATACATAAATGAAAGAGTTCATGAGTGTATGTGGTGTGAGCATGTGAGAGGGTATGAGTGAGCATCTGAATACATGAGGATGTGATAATCAGTGGATGAATGTAAGTATGTATGTTTGAGGGTACACATGTATGAATGTGTGAGTGTTAAATGCAAGTGTGTATTTACATATATATGAGTGTGTATGAGTGAATATGTGACTGTGAACATGAGTGATTTAGTGTGAGTGTATAAGTGAACGAGTGTGATCATGTCAGTATTTGTGTGATTGAATGTGTGAGCATGTGAGAGTGTGTGAGTGTATATAAATGTGTATATGTATGCGTGACTGTGTCTATGTGCTGAGGAGTGAGGTGGGGGGAGTTAGATTCTGATAAGATGGGCAGCAGCAATGACGTGCCTGGGAACTAGTTCCGGGTCCTTTGTGGAACTGTGGCATTAGCCATTCTGTCCCTGGCTTTCCTTGCCCTGCCCCACTGCTGAGAACTGACAGAAGGTCATGGCCCATCAGGATGCTGCCCAGGGGAAGGTTGCTACATCAGCTCTTTGTTATTGACCGCACTGTCTTCACTTTCTTTCACTCAACAACTAATTATTGAGCATCAGTCATGTGCCAGGCTCTGTGCAGGGGACAGGAAGAAGACAGTACCTGCCCTTGGGGACTCAAAATCCAGCCATTGTGCCAAGGAGCATCTCTGTTTTCTTTATATGTATGAGCACACATGTGGACACCCTAACTCTCACTGATGTTTTGTGAGTTGTAACACATATGCTTGCTAATTAAAAAAAAAAACAAAAAACAAAAACAAAGCTTAAAAATCATACTGATCATGTATCTTCTTACTTTGATGTTTGACAAGTCTGATATTTTTCTAGAATAGAAAACAATATTTATTTTGGGGTCATACCCAATGGTGCTCAGGGATTATTCCTGGCTCTGCACTCAGAGATCACTCCTAGTGGACTTTCAGAATCATATGGGACACCAGGGATCCAATACAGGTTGGCTGCCTCCAAGGCAAGTGTCCTATCTGCTGTCCTATCTCTTCAGTCCCTAAAACAATATTTTAAAAACAATCATAAGTTCTACTCCTTTGCATTTTCCTTTATTCTGGTTGACTCTTGAATCTATATCTTTGTGCAAAGGGAAAGCCAGGGACCCATCTTAAAAAAAATAAACTGCAAGAATAACAATAGCAGCAATAGTAATAACTTCTCTACCTGTAATATTCTGCAATTCTAGAATTCACTCCTGCACATTATGTCAGATGGTCTATAAAATGCTTTTCAAGGTTAGCCCAAAGTTCCCTGGGAAGTTTATTTTGACCAAAGAGCAGGTTGGAATAACTTTGGGTGCCAATTAGCTTGGAGGGCTGGGGGGCTCTTTTGAAGGAAAGAGGTACTTCCTCTGCCCCAACCCCTGACCTTGTCTGGCTCCTAGCAGAAGGCTGGAAACAGGGATTTCCCAGACTTCCCACAACTACAGCCCCCATACACAAGCTCTGAGAAAAGCTATTGAATCCACCACGATTGGAGTTGGAAGGTATAAGAGCCTTCTGGGCCCTCATGAACCTCTGTAAAATAAGACTACATGCATCCCAGAGTTAGTGGAATTGTGTACAGAAACCCTGTTGACCCAGGATGAGGCCATGCATGTGCTCAGTGGATGATATAGATGTAGGTAGGTGTCAAGTCTGCCTTCTATTCCTCAATGACACTGACAGGAAACCTTGTCCTTCTTTCTCCTTGGACACCTGGTCAGGCCCCTTGCTCTATGCTTTCCAGAGCTTCAGGGAGTCCTTAACCCTCCCAGACCATGGATGTCTCATGGAGTGAAGAAAATTTATAGACGGGCTCAGAAGCTCAGACACAGACTTTTTCCAGGCCTTCAGTCAATGCCCGAGTTTTGGGTCTGATTTACCCATTGTACTACCTCTTTGGCTTCTACTTAGACCACTTTTTTTTTTTTATTGGTTTTTGAGTCACATCCAGCAGCACTCAGGGGTTACTTCTGGCTCTATGCTCAGAAATTGCCCCTAGCAATTGGGGGATCATATGGGATGCTGGGATTTGAACCACTAACCATGCACGCAAGGCAAACGCCCTACCTCCATGCTATCTCTCCAGCCCCACATTAGACCACTTTTTTTTGTTTGTTTTTGTTTTTGGGTCACACCCGGCAGTGCTCAGGGGTTACTCCTGGCTCCATGCTCAGAAATTGCTCCTGGCAGGCACAGGGGACCATATGGGGCACTGGGATTCGAACCGATGACCTTTTGCATGAAAGGCAAATGCGTTACCTTCATGCTATCTCCCGGGCCCCACATTAGACCACTTTTAAGGTAAATCCTGAATTTAGGAATGGCGAGGAGATGGGACAAGACAAACACAAGGATTAGCAAAAAAGTTAATGGAACAACAGATAAAATGAGTAAATAGTTATGAAGAATTAGTTATGGAGATTAGTAATAATTAGTAAATAATTAATGATAGAGAACATGCTTTTAACTACATTGTTACGGTTCACAAAATGTCATGATGCCGCTCCTGGATGATAGCACAGCAGGTAGGGCTCTTGCCTTGCATGTGGCCAATTCAAGTTTGATCCTCAGCATCCCTTATCCTCTGAACCGCACTAGGAGTGCTCCTTGAACACAGAGCAGAACCAGGAGTAAGCTCTGAGCACTGCCAGGTGTGGCCCCAAAACAAACAAACAAACAAAAAAGTGATAACTGTTTTTAGAAAGCTCTCAAACAGTGTTCAAAGGCCCCAAAGCCACCAGGGTCAGATTCAGTGATGCCTCAGGACCCAGGTCCTGCACTGCTATGGACGAAATTTGGGACTTTGAACATGTGAGCCATGTACCCGTGAGATCTCTGACAAGTCCCAGCAAGCAGGAAATATTTTTATCCCCATTTCACAGAAGAGGAAGGTGAGGTTCAGAGAAGCAAGATGACTGTGACCTGGACCTAAACCCAGGCTTCTTGCTTCTTATTTTTGATGAAGCCAGATGTGAATGGGATAGTGACATGATGTTTAGTGAGAGGGAGAACACAGGAGGGCAGTGGGTTAGTTGGCTGGTAAGAGGATGGCAACACAGGAAGGACTGCTTATGCACACCCATGAGTCACCGGGATGGAAAGAGTCCCAAGGGCCTGGGCTCTGTGTCAAGGTCAGATGAGCACTGGACATAGGGAGAGACCAGGAACCTCCAGGTGACATAGGGAGCCTGGGGCTGAGAAGCTCAGCAGGGGGAAGGTACAGGGAGAGAGGAGAGGGGTGGGGTGGGAGGGAGAGTTAGAGGAAGAAACAAACTGTCTAGGAAGCCAGTGAAATGGGCAGAGAATTTGGAGGTAGCTTGAGGAGATAGTAGGAAACCATAAGAGAGCACCTTCAAGGGTAGGGGAAGGGACTCTGAGGAGACCCAAAAGACTCTGCTTCCCCTCTCCCTAACCCTCCCAGACTGTCCTCTCTCACTTTCTTTCCTCTCCCCCTCCCTTTCTCTCTCCCTGTCTCCTTATCCTGTCTTCCCTCTCTTCCTCTCCTGTACTGTTCCCACTCTGTCCTCTGTCAGTCTGTCTGTGTCTATGTCTTGCCTGTCTGTCTCTTTCTCTCAGAAGAAGTTGAAGGGCTTTAGGAACCCAATTCTCTGAAGATTGATTGGAGCAAACACCCAGTTTATCATTTCCTTCCAGGATCCTCCAGCCCCTCTGTGGCTAGATAGAAATCTGAGGCTTGTCATGAAAAGGGGGAGACAGATCCTGACAGCCCATCCTCTAAAACCTGCCTGCTGCCTCCGCACCTGGAGAGCCCCTGGAGGTTGGGGCGCTGGCGGTGTGGGGGGAGGAGTGCCCCCCATCCAGTCTGCTCTCCTGGGCTCCTGCAGGCAAACACCTGGAGCCCTTGTAGCAGGCCCAGGGCTGTTCTGGGACAAAGCCCCATACCTGACAGTGGTGTGTGTTGCACCTCTCCAGCCCTCACACAAGGCAATGCCACCTGCAAGCACATGTACCCAGGCACACATATGTGTACAAGCATGCAGGAATGGCTACCGAGGATCACTGCCCCTGGGACTGGTGGAGCAGCAGGGAGAGAAGCAGTGCTGGGTAGGGTGTTTGCTAAGCTGCTTTTGATTTATTTTTGTTTCCTCATTGGATGAAGCAAGAGCCCTTGTTTGTGAACAGAGTCTAATACAGTGACTGTGGCAATGACAATGGCAACAGGTATCAGGCTGAGGCCAAATGCCTTGTCTGTTTTCTGATTCTGCTTCATCTTAGCCCCACCAAGAAGCTTCAGCTGCTGCTCTCACATCTATGACCCAGGTCCAGCAGGTCAGTTTTGTCTCATACTAAGTTTCACAGCATTCAAGTGTCAGACAGTTCTGAATGGATGGCCATGCTCTTCTCTGATTTTTCTCTTCCCATCCCGATTCTCTATCAGCAGAGGCATCTTTGTAAGATACTTGTCTGCTTCTGTCACTCCCAAGAAAAGGTCCTTGAGTCTAATCTTTCTGCAGCTGCATTAAAACAAACAAAAACACCTCCAATGCCTTTCAGTGGTCCTCAAACTACGGCCCGTGGGTCACATACTGTATTTGTTCCCATTTTGATTCTTCACTTCAAAATAAGATATACGCAGTGCGCATAGGAATTTTTTCGTAGTTTTTGTTTTTACTATAGTCCGGCCTCCGACGACCTGAGGAACAGTGAACTGGCCCCCTTTTTAAAAAGTTTGAGGACCCCTGCAGATGGATCTTTGTGGCCCCCTATCTTAGTCTTACATACCTTTGCTTGGACTTGAGCAACAGATAAGGAGCACTTCCACCTCTCCTGTGTACTCACCTGTCCTAGAGGAAAGTGGGGTTCTGGAGACAAAGCTTGTTGCCCTGAGCACCTTGTCTGTCCCTGGCTTCTTCTCTCCCACTAGCACCACCAGCCTCAGTTCCCATGCATGTTTGTGCAATGAAAGCAAATGGAGCAGAGCAGATAGCTGGCCCACAAAAAAATGCTTACCACATGCACGGTGAAGGGGGGTGTTCTTGTTATGACTAAAACCCAACTACAATTATATTTGTAATCATAGTGTTTAAATAAATAAATTATTTAATAATAAAAAAGCTTACCACAAAGAGTGGTGAGTTTAGTTAGAAATAACTACACTAACAACTATCATGGCAATGGTAGTGAGAGAAATAGAAAGCTTGTCTCAAATATAGACAAGGAATGGGGAAGGAGGGAGATGGAGGGCATTGGTGGTGGGAATGTTGTACTGGTGAAGGGGGTGTTCCTTTTTATAACTGAAACCCAACCACAAATATGTTTGTAATCACGGTGTTTAAATAAATATATTATCTTAAAAATTATTAAAATAGAATAAAATGGTGGGGCTGGAGGAATAGCATGGAGGTAAGGCATTTGCCTTGCATGCAGAAGGATGGTGGCTCAATTTCAGGCATCCCATATGGCCCCCATGCCTGCCAGAAGTGATTTCTGAGCATAAAGCCAGGAGTAACCCCTGAGCGCTGCCAGGTGTGGACCCCCGCAAAAAAAAGAACACCAAAACCCTCCCAAATAAAGAGAATAAAATGGTATAATAAAGGGATCAACAACAACAAAAAGAAATCAAATGGGAATCATAATAGCAATGAGAAGTGCAGGAAGAGTTACTTGGAGTGCTATCAAAATCTGACTGATAGCCATCTGTATACTTTTTAGGTCAGTAAAGAATAAAGAGATGGTCTCTATTTTTTGAATAGTTACATGGCACACTGGAAAAAGGGGATGCTATCAAGTATGACCTTGATGCCAGCTGAGGGTTGTGGCTTGACAAGAAATCAAGAAAAAAAATCACTGTAGATTTCCTAGAATGGGTGGCATTGGCACTGTACCTTTGAGAACTGGAAAAGTCGAGGACATTCTGGGATTGGGGAGACACTTGAGACTTGCACATTAGATGCTTCTATTCCTTTAACCACTCACAAGGTACCCTCTCCCAGGTCATATATCCCTGACTGACTCTAGAAGTCTCACTTTCCACCCCTATAGCAGATTGGACTTTCTACAATTTTCTCATGTCATTTCCTTCCAAGGGCTTTTCCCTCTGATAGCAAGGTCTCCCCACTTCTTTTTCTGGTAGCACTGGCCAATTTCTAATGATCCCTCAATCTCACATTTAACATCACTTCCCCTGCCCCAGGCTGGGTTGAGGGGCTGCCTGCTTAGTTCCATTCTTCCTGCAGCCTTCACTTCCCCTATTATAATACTATCAGCCCATCTAGGCAGGATTCCATTCAATGTCAGCTTGCTCCCTTGGTAGACAGCAAACTAACCAGGTAGTCCAGTCCTGGTAGTCCAGAAAAGCCTGGGTCTGTGTTTATCCTATTTATCTCTTCTGTACACAGTAGGTGTGCCACAGGAGTACACAGAATTAATGATAAATGGCTCTAAAAATGGCAGCTAGATCTCAAGTTCTTCTTGTATCGATGCCAGAAATGCACTTCCTGATTAGCACCTTATCCTCTGCCCTTGTTCTGGGCTTTGCTCTTCTGGGTCCTGATTGTAAAACCCAATCCCAGAGAGAGGAATTACATCCGGCTCCAGGGTGCTGGACATATCTTGAAAACAAGGCTGTGAAAGCCACAGTGGGCTTGATCTGGAGCGCTTGTCCCTGCTAATTATTACGGACAAGCCTCCTTATTGAACCCCGTCCTCTTATTGACATTCGGATGCATGAGCCGAGGCTGTTGTTTTAAACGCACTCATTAGCCACACAAATCAGTCCTGTTGACAGAGCGCCTTTGAATTAAGCATCTCACCGTAGTCATTGGACAAGGAGCAATTTATAATGCCATTAGCAACGCTTTCGAAGGTTACAGGCATCAAAAATTGTTCAGCCGTAATTATTCTTAATGGATACAAGGAATAAACTGACGCAGGACAGCTTTTTCATTAGCCTTCAATCAAGGCTGATGGCTTTGAGAAATGTACAGTAAGTGCGTTTTGGGGAGAAATAATGGTGTTACAGCACCTTTCCCAGGAAAATGCTCTCGGTACACAGCTTAACTTTTAATGGCCTTAATTTGACATAATTAAAAAAAATTTGAATTTGTTTTTGAAGATCTTGAAATAAATTATTTGGTTCCCATTTTAACCCTTGGAGGAACTGGTGCTAAATAGCGATAAGAGAGCAAGGGAGCTGGTCTCCAGGAACTGAGGGGCTATCTGGGAAGCTGGGGCTTGTGGAGTAGAAATTCTTGGAAAATCCTACTTGTCTGCAATGGTAAGTTCTTCCCCTCCAACTCTGGGCTTCTGAGAGATTGTGAGAGGTCCTTGGGGCAAAGGGGCACACTCAGGAAAAAGCAGCTTTGTGCTCCAGAACTCATTGACACATTTGGGATTGTTAGGATGGACTAATCTAGCCCTGAGCTAGAATCTCAGGTATCTTTGAACCTTGGTGTTTCTCATCTATGAAATGAGAATGATAATAATTTTCAGTACCAATATCTTGGGGCCGGTGTCAGGATCTGATGAGAGAAATGATTGCCCAGCTGCTGGTTCATGCTTGACACACAGTAGATTCTCAATGAGAGAGCTCTTTCTCGATGTCAGGATTTGGTTGTTATGGGTGCCTTGGTCAAGTTCTTGGCCAAAATGAAGACTAATATGTTTAGTAGATCTTGGGGAGGACACTGAATGTGAACATACACTACTTGGGTGGGGTATATCTATATACCCTCCTTCTTGTACATGGACTATAGAGAACATCTAAGCTGATTTCTGAGCAGACTGGTGCAGTTGAATCTAGGGTCTTTCTTGACTCCATGGAAGATAGGTGTGCATAACTGAGGCAGAGTGGAATTGCTGGACTGGTCAAGGAGAAAAGTAGCACAAAGGAGAGGAAGTCAAGTGCCTTCTTGGTATATTTTTCTTGATTTCTCTCCTAAATTAATGCTAACCAAACCCAAGTCCATCAGACTAACAGGGGGTCAAATTCTGACCTCCTTCTTGGAATACTTATGTGTCTGGTCCAGGTCTCATTGTACCAAAAGGAGCCTCACACAGGCATTCAGCTGATTACATTACCTATCACCATTACCAGGAAGCTTTCCGGCATCTTTCCAAAGAGGTGATGATGGAACAGGAATCAGCTTAGTAGGTAAGACTTGTCTTTCTCTAGTTCCAGATCCACCCCATGGGTTTAGACATAGTGCTTTCCCTTCCAGGTCTCAGATTCCTCCGAAAGAGCAGCTGGAAGTCACTATTTTAAGTACCAGGAAAACTCACTGTTCCAATGCTCATCAGGGCACACTCTTCATCAGGTCTGCCTCAAGCAGAATTTGGCCCATACAGGACTAAGAGGAACTTGCATGGCAGAAATAGTGTATGGGTCGTGCACTGTGCTTTGACTTAGTGCTTCCTGGGATTCAGGAAAGAGGAGCAATGCTGTATACTCCCAGGGAGTGGGGGCATCTATAGGTAGTAGAAGGTTATATTGGCTCCACTGGTGGACAGGTGCAAGGCTGGGTCCTGAAACAGTGACAAAAAGCTGCTGTCCTGAGTTCTTTCCCTGCTTGGTCCCTTTTGCCTGATCAAACCAATGGGCTCTTCAAAATCTGAGTCATCATTACATAGGTTGGAATTTGATTCAATTTGTCCCTTTACTTCCCTTTCTCCTCTCCTCTCCTCTCCTCTCCTCTCCTCTCC
>PVKC010009525.1:0-26728 GCA_004027635.1 Crocidura indochinensis
TACATTTAATGCATATTTCACACATATAACACACACATTACACACATGTTGTCCAGCTATGGAGTGCAATGAAGTGCAATGGAGTCCTCCCTGAGCTGGCCCTGCTTCTGAGGAGAGAGGGCAAAGGAGGGTAAAGGCAGGGAGGAAGGAGGAGCCAAAGTAGTCTCTCACTCAGGTCCTGGTTCGTGGCCAGTTGCCAGCTCCTGAGGCAGGAAAGGGCCAGATAGGGACCCTACAAGTGTCCCCTGAGTGGACCCTGGGGCAGGTGATGGCACGTCTGGGTGCCCCTTGCCCTGGCAAGGCTGCACCAAGTTGTGTCCTTCTGGCTCACACTGAACTTCAGGCACGGCTCCCCAAGAAATAGCTTCATAACCCAGAGCCCTGGGGTCCCCAGTCTGCAGGTGTAATGAAGCCCAAGCACCGTCCCTTACTCCCTACCCCCAGCACCATCAATTACTCTGAAGCATTGTCACCTTCAAGCACTGTCGCTTGCTCCCGAACACTGCGACTTATCCCGAACACTGTCACTCCTGTTGAGACCTCTGTGCTCCAGCTTCCTTACCCACTGAGATTCTCCTGGGGCTGGCACGAGGAGTAAGACGGGTCTGCCATAGTCACCTGTGTCCGTCTGTCCTCCTGCAGGTCAATATCCCATGGAAAATAAGGGCACCTACATCCCGGTCCCGGTGGTGCGGGAGCTGCAGAAAGGCAGGTGGGGTGCCCAGGTGGTGATGCAAGAAGACAGGTCCGTGCGCCTCAAGGTCCAGTCCGCCCCGAACTGCATCGTGGGCAAGTTCCGCATGTATGTGGCTGTGTGGACACCCTACGGAGTCCTGCGCACCCGCCGGAACCCAGACACGGACACCTACATCCTCTTCAACCCCTGGTGTGAAGGTGAGTGCTGCCGGCCATGCAGGAGGGAGTTGGGGTGGGGCACTGGCCTGCTTACTGACCTCAGACAGATGGGGGAGCAGGAGTGTAGGAGTCCCCCCTCCCTCCTCCTCCTCCTCATTCACTCTTCCCTCCTTCCCTCCTGCCTCCATTCCTTCCTTCTTCCCTCCTGTCCTTCTTTCCTTCCTTCCTCCCTTCCTTTCTCCTTCCTTTATTCCTCCCTTCTTCCCTTCCTCTCTCTCCTTCACTTTCTCCTTCACTTACTCTTTCCTTTCTTCTCTTCCTCATTTCCTCTCTTCCCTCCCTTCCTTTCTTTCTCCCCTCCCTCATCCTTCCCTTTCTTCCTCCCTTCCTTCCTCCTCCCTCCCTTGCTTCTTTCCTTCTTCCCTCCCTCCTTCCCTTCCTTTCTTCCCTTTCTCCTTTCCTCCCTCCCTCCTTTCTTTCCTTCTTCCCTTCCTTCCTTCCTCCCTCCCTCCCTCTTTCTTCCTTCCTTCCTTCTTTCCTTCCTTCCATTCTCACTTTCAGCCTCCTCTTCCATACCTACAGGTTGTGGGACCTGGATGTTGGAGCTTCAAGTCTGTGCCCCACACATGTTCTCTGTCCTGGGAACTATTCCCTGGCCCTCATTGGGGTGTCTCTTAACCATTAGAGGGTCTCTCCCTCTATGTGGGCCTCACTCCTCTCCTGCCAGGGCCCCCAGTTCTCTCCCTCCGCCAATCAGCCCTTGCTGGTGCTTCTTACCCATGAGGTTTGGTCTTTTACGGTCGGTCTTGAAATTGTTGCTTGTTGTACGTCCCACACTGTGTAGGCCTGATGCTGGGGACGTGTTTCATGGTTGAAGCAGGACCCACACTGTGTGTAGACTCAATGCCTGGGAACGTATTTCATGGTCGAAGTAGGTCCCCAATTTCACTTCTCAGTTTGCCCTCTGCAAAATCAGAGAGGGTACAACTCACTAGATGGACTGATTTGGGCCCAATTTATACCTTTGCCTTATTGAATTTTCACATCCAAGCAGGAGCTTTTTGAATGTTTTCATTCAAACTTTTTATGAGCTCTGAGTCTATTTTTATTATAGAGATTTCCAAACAAAATCAAAAGCAGGGAGAACAGCACAGGAAATGCTTCCTTACGTAACTCCCAACTCAGCAGCCATCAAGAAGTGGCCGCACTGGCCTCAATCCATCACTTTTTCTTATTGTTTTCCCAATTTCAAGAAAATGCCAGTCATTCCACTCTTCTGTCTGCACATATTATAGTTTACATCCTGTCTTAAAGGCACTGGCATCTACGCGCCTGGACAGACACCTGCATAGGTGAATACAGGCTGTGCAAATGTGCGTGCATTTGCATACCCACTCGTGTTCCACTGTTACAGCTGGTGGAGTGGGGGGGGGTTCCTGATAACCAAGCCTGGCTTAAGTTTTAAACCAAAGTCTTCTCACAACTCCGAACCATATCCCAAGTGGTACCTACCAAGTCACTCTGGGACCATTTTTCTCTGGCTTGTCCACACCTTGAACTTGAGGTAACTCAGAATCCTTCATCATGGGGACAAGCATTTCTTAACCTCTTCCAAGCCTGGTCTCTTCCCACCTGTTTCCCCCCATAGCATCACCCCAAATTTCATGCCACAGATTTTCACCTGCTCCCTGGACCATCTGGTACAGAACCTTTCCCTGATCTGCTTGGCATGCCTGGGGCAGTGTAGTGAGTCTCTCACCCCGCAGGCCCTAAGAGGAATGAGGGGGAACTAATGAGCTTGACTGCAGATAATCTCTTCACAGTTGAGTGGGCGCTCCCTCTGTGGGGCAGAGTAGGTGAGAGAAAGGGCAGGTAGGGTTTGCCTGGGGTCCATCGGTCCAGAGAGACCGGCTGGCCAGCTCGTTGCCCCTGCTCTGAGTATCAGCTGAACCAGGTTTGCTGCCTCACAGCTCGTGAGGACACCTGACATCCTTTCACAAATGAAAGTTCTGCTCAGCTGAACGGCAGTGTTACCTCAGCACCAGTCAGTGGCTGTTCTCATTCCTCACCTGCATGTGGCCTCTGGTGGGGTCTTAAAAGCTCTGCGTCGTACGACCTTCCCTCCTCCTGACCCAAACCTTCCCAAGATCTGTAGTCACTGTGAGGTGGGGATATCGGAATGTTTCATGTGTGCCGACTCTGCAGGTCTCGGTTCTGGATTCTAACCCGTGTTCTAGACTTTTCAGATTCTAGGTTCTGGTCACTTTCTGGATTTTTAGACCCTGGCTATCTGGGTTTTGGATAATGTTCTGAATAATTGAGTTCTGGGTTTTGGTCAGTTTCTGGATTTTAAAATTCTGGATATTTGGGTTCCAGATTTTGCGCTGGTTCCTGAGTCTTGGCCCTGAGCCCTTGAGCTTCTCCTGCCCTCTTCATATTCTCATTGGGTTCATTGCTCCCTGATCTTGCCCAGACCTGCAATAACCTATTTCTTCAAGGAGTTCAAGTGCCTTTTTGGGGACTGGGATTCAGAGGCTACCCAAGAACTCTTTTCACCTCTACACTGAATGATTTTATGTTCCCCACCACCAGTGGGATGGAATAAAAACTAGAAAACATGATTTTAGAAGGAAAAATGTGCATAAGTGATTATATGTTCCATTTCCTGTTCTCTAAACCCAACCTCTGAGTGAGCTGCAGGGCTCAAGTCGGTGGTAACGTGTCCTGGTTGACTGTTCAACAATGTCACCTGAACTCTGGCAACCAGGAGATTCTCATGGCCAGTGGAGAGCTCAGGGCTGACTTCCTGCTCATAGGTGAGGGATCGATTTGGTTCCTGTATGACCTGCGTCTGCTGTGTGACCTCAACCTTATATGACAGAAAAAGGCATGAAAACTAGTCAGTCCTCTTTATTGGGGATTTGAACCACACAGGGCTCTCAGAAGCCATTCCCAGATTTGTCTAGAGACCACAGATCTTAGGGACCAAACCCAAGATTTGGTCTGCAAAGACTAACCCAGCCATTGGACATCTCCCAGGGTATGAAACAAGTCTTCCAAACTCTCTAGGACCCACAGGAGCTGGCGGTTAGCCACCTAGGTGGAGGTCACCAAGTCCCCTACTGTGTGTATTTTTGATTGTCTATTCAGTAGCAGTCAGCATGCTGTCCCCGCACAGGAGACCACCGCGCCCCCCATGAATAAAGAGCAGCAGGAATCGAGGGAGCAGCTGAAACAGCCACTCTGGGCTCAAGGGTGACTTCACTTGCATTATTTTCCTGAGAAAACTTGGTTTGGGGTGAGGTACCCCCAAGGCGACTGTCTGTTCCCCATGACGCTCAGTGATGGGGCGTGGGGTACAGAAGTGCTCCAGGGATTTCACAGGGCAAGGGGCACCAGCATCTGTGTGTCCACACAGTGGCCTTGAAGACAAAATTCAATACAATGCCAGCTGCTCCCCCACTATGGCAGATGCAGGCAAATGACACAGGACTGTCTGCCCGGAGTGACCAGGGTAGTCCTGCTCAGTGTGGAGGACAGTGGAGGATCTGGGCACATTCTGCACCATACAAAATTGTCCCAGGAAACTGACTCCTAGCTGAAGGCATTGGGAGTGTGTTAGATTAAAACACAGATGCCTTGTTGATGAGGACAGACAGACAACGGATGGACAGAAGAATGGGAAGGAGGGAGGGAGGGAGAGAGGCTGTACCATGCCGTGTAGCTCGCCCTGCCAGGCTCCTGCCTTCCTCACTGCTGCTGAAGTGGCTTCTAGATTTAAACACCAGCACATCAATCCTGACATGAGCTGACCCTGCCGTGTCTGTCGACAGTTTCAGGATCATCTTACAAAACACCCACATTGACACACGCTCCAGGCAGCATTTCCAACACCCTTTCAGTTGATCTCGAGAGGCTGGAAAGTAAAAACGCTGCATAGCGGGAGGAGAATTTAGTGCATTTATGTATTAAATGCGTGTGATTTTCCCCTAACCCTTTTCTGTCTCTTGAGTCATAAAGACAGGAAGAAAGGGAGGGTACTGAAGTGAGAGTGCAGTGAGAGCAAGTATGCCTAGATCCTTCCAGAACAGAAAAGCACTTTCTAGAATAGGCTGGCCACCACGTACATGTGTACAGATCCTTCCAGGACAGGAAAGGACCTTTCAAAACAGGGAAGAACCTTCTAGAACAGACTGACCACCACACATGTATGCACAGAATCTTCCAAAACAGGGAGAGCTTTCTAGAACAAGCTGGTAACTGCACGTGAGCACAGATCCTTTCAGAACAGGGAAGAACCTTCCAGAATAGAAAAGGACCTTCCAGAACAGGTAAAACCTCCAGAACAGGGAAGAACCTTCTAGGACAGACGGAGCTCCACACGTGCATGCACAGATTCTTCCAGAACAGGGAAGAACTTTCTAGACCAGGCTAATCATCGTGCACAGATCCTTTCACAACAAGGAAGAACCTTCTAGAACAGGCTGACCACCATGCATGTGTGCACAGACCCATCATCACAGAAAATCCATCTAGACTCAAGGAAAAGTACCTTTTGTGGCTCCCTCAGTGGGGTCTCGAGCTCGACTTCCTGCATCCCAGATGCACTGGGCCCTTTCCCTACCACTGTGCCCAACACCGCTCTGGGTCTCTGAGGTGCTCACACATGAGATCATGGTGTCCCAGAGACATTTGCTCATCAGGGTTGGGGACCCAGCAGCCGAGCCTGTGGGTTATACTGGCTCGTGGGAGCATGGTAGGTCACATGCATGGCACCAGCCTCCTCAGTGTCTTCCACGGGTGGTGCTGACAACTTGTAATGTCACCTCTCCTCTGTTCCTCTCTGGAGCCTGTCAGTGAAGCTCAAGGGACAGATGTTCTAGTCCTTCTCTGCCACATGCTGACTCCTCTTGGGTCCGTGTCAAGGTGGAATTCTGGGTTCAACAGGACGCCCCCTTGGGAATGGAAATCCACACAACTGCTTAGCCTTGGGCATGCAGCATACCCAAAAGTTTCATCTGTGAAAATATTGTTTCAATCCATCTTCATTTCTCTGCAGGTAATATCTTTTAACTTGACCTTAAAAAGCTTTTTTCTTTTCCCTTTGTGACTTCCACTGTCACAACAGCTAAAACAATATTATCAAAGAATAGAACCCGAAATAATCTCCAGTTCAGGGCAGGGGGTGCCCCGCAGTGGGCCCAGGATGACCACTGGTGCCAGCAAACCCACTGGTGCCCTTTGCTCTTTGGATGAAAGCGCCCTTTGGTGCTGCCCTGAATTGCGGGCTCTAGGTTCGTCCCTTCATCATGTGTTACTCCTAGTCTGTGGCCCTTAGGAATGAAACTATTCTTTTAGGTTAGGGGCATTGCCAAGAGACCCCCAGTTACACAACAGCTTCCTGCCCAGAAAGACAAGTTTCTGGGACCCCTGTGAACCTATAGCTCCAGGTCCTTCTGGAGAGATGAAATAGTGTCGGGAGAATGAATTTCTGGTGCCAACCATGTACCAATTCTCCAAATAATTAGCCTGCTTGAAAGGACCAGAGCTTCCATAGCCCTAACGCACAGATCTGCTTATATAACATTCTGGGAAATGCAAGAAAATAGACAATATTCATGGCATGCTGGTGAGGGTGAGGTAGGGGCTGTGACTCAGGAATAAGGACTGCAAAGGGTGGCTGGAGAGAGGGGAGGGGTGGGGAGAGAGAGATAGCACAGTGGTTGGTACAGGCTTTGCTGTGACCAACCCAGGTTCAATGCCCAGTATCCCTGGGCCTCCCACACTGCTGGGATTGATTTCTGAGGAGCACAGAGCTGGCTGTGCCCCCACGAAACTTGGGCATCTGTTATAGCTGGAGGTTCTTCTCTGTGGATGTTTACCCTGTGTTGTTGGGCTTCCATAGAAACTTGAACGTGAGTGCGTGTGTATGCAGTTTCTGGAGACAGAAGTCTGGGGTGAGAAGGAGATGGAAGGAAGGAGGTGGAAGGTCCAGAGACCCCAGTGCCAACAGCTGAGTTTTGGTGCAGGGCTGGAGGCAGAGCTGGGAAAGGCTTTTGCCTAGCACCATAGAGTTCCCTCAGCACTGCTCTGTTGGCCCTGAACCCCCACAACCCACAGCTCACGATGCTCTAATCCTGGGCCCCATTGCCCTGTAGAGCTTTTAACGCTCAGATCCGACTACACCTGGATTCATTTCCATCAAACTCCAGGCTGTGGAGACAAGGGTCTCTTTTCTCCGTCTTCCACCAGTAGCCAAGGCAGGGCTTGTTTCCTGCTCACATTCCAAGGAGTCCAGCATCTCCCACACCTCATGGAGACTTGCTGGTTCCCATGGGCAGCTGCAGCTTGGAGGAGGGCAATGTCCTTCTGAGGGATGACAGGAAAGAGTCCCCCATGCTCAGGTGTGGTGGGCCAGCCTGGAGCTGAACAGAAAGCAAAGGGCCATATGGCCACTGGGAACCAGGACTGAGCAGGTTCCCCTGGGATGGTGACGAGGGTTGTGACCTACTGCAGGCTCAGAAATGGTCTGTCCTAGGGAGGCTCATAGTCCTGACCCAGGAATATGTCCATGATTTCAGGCCGATGTCTGGGGTTCACTGAGACAAAAACAGTAGCCTCAGCAGAGTGAAAGTCATCCACAAAGACATTCAGCTGGAGATAGTGTGGTCTGGTGGGTAGACTCAGCCATGACAGCTGCCGCAGAAACACGAGACAAGTCAGGTCATGGCGCTGAAGTGTCCTGTGCAGCCGTTGTCATTTGCTGGCTTCAGGTCAAAGGTCAAGCTCCCTTCAGTGCCAGAAGACCTGCCCTCTAGCTGTATTTCTGACCCATAGCTAAGGGGACAGACAGCAGGGGTGCAGGACCTGACTAGCCCATAATGGTCTCTGTGTCTGTCTGTGCAGAGGATGCCGTGTTCATGGACGATGAGAGGGAGAGAGAGGAGTATGTCCTCAATGACATTGGGGTCATCTTTTACGGCGATGCCACGGAAGTCAAGAGCAGAAGCTGGAGCTTCGGGCAGGTGAGTTGCCGCGCTGACCTGGGCACTGTTCCCAGTGTCTGGGTACATGTCTGTCTCATGATGGGGACAGACAAGGGCTACTCCTGTGTTCTCCTATGTACCCCTGTCTCAAATCTCAGCCTGAAGGCATGTGTCCCTAGATAGGCAGAGTCCCATCCTAGGTGCTACTGAGCTGGTGTCTGGATCTGTGTGTGTGAGAAAGTGACTATATGTGTAACAATGTTTGTGTGCAGATGTGCCTGTGTGGTTAGAATGTGAGCATATATATGTGCAGCTGTGGTGTAATTGTAAGTGGATCTGGAGCTATGGACGTGCATTTACATGCTGTGTGGAGGGTCGCATGGACGTGTGTCTGTGTATGGACAAAGTGTATGAATATGTGTGACTGTGTGCATGGAATATGTGTATGTATGTGATGGTGTGTGTAGATGTAACCATGTGAATAGAGTGCATATGCCTAACTGTGTGGGTGAGTGTGAAGTATATATGCGTATGACTATATGTGTAGATATGACTGTGTGGATGGAGTGTGTGTATATCTGTGACCATGTGGGTGTGTGTAGTTATAACTGTGTGGTTGGAACATATATATGTGTGACCGTGTGTGCAGCTGTAACCATGTAAATGGAGTGTGTGTATGTGTGTGACTATGTGTCTAGATATGACTGTGTGGATGAAATGTATGGACATGTGTGCTGTGTGTATGTGGCTTGTGTGAACATGTGGACATGTGGGTGCATGCACAAAAATCTGTGCAGCATTTGGGGATCCTGGGAATGACCTCCCATCTCCCAGGCTCCCTGGTGCACTCTTGCCCCTGTGGGCTCTAATGGGGTCTCCCCTGAGTCTTGGGGTCTGGCCTTTCTAGTGCCCCCAGCCCTATACCTTGGACACTACTGTGGGAATTGGTCCCAAGGCCCACCTTACCCCTGGGTGGGCTCCCCAGCATCCCCTTTCCTCAGAGCCAAACAACCTTTGAAGTGCCAGCTAGGATCCCTGGATGGTCCCTTCCACGAATGTATGTCATAGGGGAGATTGTGGTCAGTGAGGTCATCCTCCGGAGATCCTGCTTCTTGACCAGGCACCCAAGTGCCCCCCTTATGCTGGCTCTGTTCCAGTGTGCCCCCTCCAGATCCCCAGCCCTGTTAGGCCTCAGGGCTGGGTGCAGAAGGAGACATTCCTGGACTGTCTTCTTGATAGACCCTTCAATGATGAATTCTGACCCCAAGAGACATAGCCAGGACCAGGACGTGGCCGTGTTCCTGCAGTCTGTTTCCTCAGGGCTTCACTGGCCCTGGACTCCGGCCTCTCTCACGTCACAGGCGAGGCCAGGGAAGATGTCTGTGCACTGAGCATGCAGGGAAACTGAGCCAGGATCAGGAGGAATCTCTGCCCCTGCCAGTCTCTGACACCAGGCAGCTGACTGCCCAGTTTTGGGCCCAGAACAGCTGGTCAACCCCAGGAACTGGAGAATTGGCCCGGCCTGGTCCTGGGCGACTCCAGTCTCCAGGGCCAGTATGGTCCTGCTGTGACTGGGCCAGCTCTGCCAGCCTTGGGCATCTTCCTGGCTGGACCCCAGCTGCCCAGGCCCAAGAGGCCACTGCAGAGGAGCTGGCTGCTGTCTTGGCAGGACCCACTGGGGCACAGGCATCTCTGGAGCCTGTGATGGCTCCAGATGGGCTCTAGTGCCGACTGAACCCCTTGTGCTTGACTGTGTGCCTGACCCCTATGTGCCCAACACATGTGCCTGACCCTATGTACATGACTGACCCTGTGTACTTGACCCCATGTGCCCAGCCCTGTGTGCCTGGCTGATCCTCATATGCCCAACCCTGTCTACCCCACCCAGCCAGCCTGGACACTTGGTCCCTGTGGGGTGAGCACTGGCCATGCCTCCTCCCTCAGACTTGCATCTTCTTCTCTCCCACAGTTTGAGGACGGCATTCTGGACACCTGCCTGTACCTGATGGACCGGGCCCAGATGGACCTATCAGGCCGGGGGAACCCCATCAAGGTCAGCCGAGTGGGCTCCGCCATGGTGAGTGCCAGTGTCTCCTCTCATCTCATCTCTTTGCAGCAACCATGGCTTCCCCCTGGTGTCCCCCCCAGGGGCCCTTGGGCTGCTGTGTTTCCGAGGAAGGGTCTAGAGTCCACCCTTCATCCTGAGACCGTCTCAATGCTGGAACTCCATACCCACCCACCCCTGGGAGCACAGGTCACGCTGCAGCCCTGTAGGGCCCAGGGAATCCCTGGGAAACACAGGTGACCATTACACAGTGGGAGGCACACATGGGTCTCTGGGTCCGGGCAGTTTCCAGGAGGAGAGAGACAGGCTGGGCTGTGGGAATGCCACAGATGAGTTCGTCAGAATCTCTTCCCAAGCTGGAGAGGCCCAGGATGGCGGCATTCCTGAGACCGGTCCTGGATGTGTGGGCCAGGGGGCAGCCCAGAGTGAGAGACTGAACGTTCTGGGAGAGGGACTGTGAGTGGATGAGGACTCCTCCCCGGGCACTGAGGCCATCATACATATGTGAACATACATGTGAACATACGAGCACATCTGCATGCATGTACACACTATAGCATCACACATGTTCCTAAACACCGCACCCATTACACACATGCTCTTATACACACCCATGGCACACACTCTCACACATACCCATTGTACATAGGCGTACACACATGCTCTCACATATTCGTATAGCACACACATGCAGACACACATTCTTATGCACGTGTGTGCACGTTTACATGTGCATTCTTATGTGCACCCACTGCACATACATGCAGGCAGCGCACATGCTTTCACACATGTCCATGACACACCTATCCACATGCCCACATCACTCACATGATCACACATATGTTCTCAACACATGCACAACATACCTACCGGTCACATAAGCACACATATTCTTACACACACTCACAGCACACCCATGTTCTTATACACACCCTCATCAGACACACATGCCTGTGCACACACATACCCACATGGACACACATGGCCTCTTACACACCTGCAGCACACACATACACATGGCACAAACATGTTCTCGCTCATGCCCACAGCACACACATGCTCTCACATGCCAATGACACACACATGCTCTCATACACGTGTACAATACACCCACAGATCACACACACATATGCATGCACACAAACGCTCTCACACATGCCCACAGCTCATGCACAGCCAGCAGAGCCGGGACAGTGAACTCACACGAGTCTCCCTGGACTGCTCCAGCTCTTGCCATCCGTCCTCTGAGAGGAGATAGATGTTCATTCAGATGAAGGCTGAACCCCTGCAATTTTTTTTGTTTTGGCTTTGGGGCCATACCTGGTGATGCTTTGGGATTACTCTGGGCTCTGCACTCAGGAATCACTCCGGGATCGAACCTGGGCTGGCAGCTTGCAAGGCAAACACCCTCCTGCTATGCTAATTGTTCTTATCCCTGAACCCCTACATTCTTATGCTACCAGTTTTGGGGACTCCATGTGGCACTCAGGGGGCCCAGGGCCACTAACTTGATGCAAGCCTCGAGGCCAGAAACTTCCAGAGCCTTCTCACAAGGCTCCAGTCATTCCCAATGTGTGTTAGAGTTTTCTGGGAGAAAAAAATTCTCTCTCGGGGCCTGGGAGATAGCATGGAGGTAAGGCATTTGCCTTTCATGCAAAAGGTCATCGGTTCGAATCCCGGTGCCCCATATGGTCCCCTGTGCCTGCCAGGAGCAATTTCTGAGCATGGAGACAGGAGTAACCCCTGAGCACTGCCGGGTGTGACCCAAAAAACACAAAAAAAATTCTCTCTCTAGTAAAAAAAAAATTCATATTTGCATTTGATTCGAGATGGATAAAAACCCATGTTGTGATCGCAAATATCTTAGAGAATTAATTCCATGCCATAGTTTCTGGTCAGTGCGGTGTGAAAATGGCTGTTTAAGTTGTGTCACTAAGGAACATCTGTGTGTCTGTGTGAGCTGAGCGGAGTCGGTGACAAACGAGCATCTTGCCTTCCCTGACATCTGGGGTCTCCCTGTCCAGCTGCTCTGGAGGCCAGCAGGGTATGCTGCATGTAATGACCGAGATTTCGCTGTGTCCTCTCTGGAAGTCCCAGGGCGGCTGCAGCGAGGACAAGGCCTTGCAAGCAGCACTTCGGGAGAAACCAAGGTCCCTCGCAGCGCCCTGAAAGGGCCCTTCATCAGCCCCTGCTCGCTCACATCACACTCTGTGTGCATTTTCGCTGCCGAGCACCAGCCAGTGCTCCAGGGAAGCCGGCTGGGAGCAGAAGCACTTTTGTCTGGCACCCGGCCACCGGCAGCTGCGAAGTCTTGAATTAAGCCCATAATCCCAATGCAAATTGCCTGCAAATCGCATTAATCATGAAGCGCCGATGAAGTTCTCGTTTTGAGAATCTATAACCCAGTGACAACATTTTCGAGGAGACAGTCCGTGGGGGGGGGGGGGGAACCAGGGCCAGTTTGGTGGCGCGTGGGGGGAGCCTGGCTCCGTGTGTCCACCCCCAGTTCCCAACAGGCTGGGCACTCTTGGGCAGCCTTGGCCCACACTCGCTCACCTTTAATTCTCCGAAGAGCTCTGTGAATCTGTCCAAAACCCAGTTCAGAAGATTCCAGAAACTAAAATAGGAGGCCTCGGGAAAAGAGTCAATTAGGAAAGGATACATCTTTGTTTAAGAGAAAACAACAATCAACCGCTTTCTGGTCCTTTCTGGCAGCTCTCTTGGTAGCAAATCCTGGAATCTGTCATGAAATCACTGAGAGAATTCAAACAAAGACTAAATGTGTGGGGACCCTCAACAGACTCCACTAGAAACTCACCTTCAAAGACAGAATGAATTTAGAGCCTTCAGGAGATCATGGACCCTGTGCCCCCTGGTGGGCCTGTGGCTCTGTTGAGGTGCCCTGAACACAGATGTGGAAGCCAGTTTTGGGGAGCCTCTAAGGTGCCCCCACTGGTCACTGAGCTGAACAGAGACTTGTAGGACATGTAGTTCTGGGTCGGGGTGAGTCCTGCAGGACTCCTGGCCACAGACCCAATGAGCCAATTGCTTGAGCCACTCTGAAGCTCAGTCCACGAGAAATGTGGAGACACTTGCATGCAGGGTCCACTCGATCTGTGCCCATTTCCTCAGGACTCTGTTTGGTCCCCAATGTCCACCCTCCTGCCCATCATCCACATCTGGGCCTGTCTGGGAGCAGCCCCCTGGCCTCCCTCAGGACCTGGGGCAGCGTCTCACCTGCCTGCCATGACCCTTGGAGGTTTCATACCTAGGAGGGCACCTGGCATCAAGTGGACATTTTCCTCCCTCACCCAGCTCTCTGCAGCAGGCATTGCCACATAGCCATGCCCCTCGAGTCCCAAGTGCCCTCAGAAACCCTTGGCACTCTCCTAGGCATGCCTGGGTGCCTGGATTGTCTTCACAGGAAGATGTGTACAGGGGTGTGCACAGAGCCATAAATGGAACCCTGGAACTGAGGTCATTCAAGGTCACGCATTGTTAGTGACCACCCGACAAGGAGGCAAGGAGGTATTGCCCTGGCTCTCTCAGGACCCCATGAAATCAGCAGAATGGAGCATCCCCCAAGGAATGGCAGCTCCCAGAAAAATAAGTTGAAGTAATGAATTACAAGAAGAACCAGTGAAGAGAGGTGAACAGATTTCAGTGTCCTGGGGGTGCCTACTAGAGAACACAAAGCAAGGAGAACCAAAGGAGGCAGTACTGGTGGTGGTAGGAAGTGAGCACAGGATGGTGGTGGTGGTGTTGCAGCAGTTTGTCCCAGCTCTGGTGTCTGTGCACAGTGTAAAGTGTGTCACATTCATTCACCAACCCCGGTAGACCTTGTGAGAGTTTGTCCTTAACATCTTTGTTCACTGAACAGCTCCTACAGGTCTTTATCTACAGCCGCAGAAACAGGAACTTCTGGTTGTAATGCTGGCAATAATAGTGGTGGTGGAGGTGAAGGTGGTATGCTGATAATAGTGATGGTAAAGGTGACAATAGTGATGGGTGAGGTGACGTAAAACATGGTGATAATAGTGAGGTGGTGACAATATTGATGGTAGAGGTGATAGTGGTGAATGTGGTGATCACAGTGACAATAAGAGTAATGGTGATAATGGTTTGTTCTGACTGGGAGTAGGAGTGGTAATAAAGCTCTCCATATTAACTCATAAGACTCGATTGAGAATTTTCCTACTTCTCAATTCAGAAACAAACATGACTTGGAGCTTCTGTATGACAGATCAGACAGGCTGGAGAGAAAAGGCCTCAGGCCAGTGTGCACAGCTGTGCCAATGTAGCAGGGCTACATGGTCTCCCAGCTTGGCTCAGGGGGGTCCCAGGACCAGTAATTGCCTGACCAGTGGAGACAGCTGAAGACTAGCTAGCCGGGCTAGTATAGTGACCAGCACTATTATTAAAACACACCTTATGGACTGTCTCGTGTCAGAACCAAACACCAGAGACCGAAGCAAGCAGAAAAGTATGAGAGGCAGGGAAAGGATGTATCTTTCTGGAGCCTCATGATGCAGCTATAACTTTTTAGGTGAAATTATTGAAAGTTTGGGAAAAAAGAGGAAAGTAAGGACTCGAGACAGGCAAGTATTTGAACATCCCCGCCTTTACTCTGCTGCCAGCTAGAATGTTCTGCTTTCCCTTGAGACGGAGACATTTTATTTTTAACCCTGGTCTTGTACTTCCATCGAACCAGGATAACATCGTTAATCCCCATTAATACCCTGTTCTGACTCTGCCTTTTGGGAACAAACTCAAGATTAAACATTTTTTTCAACCAATCAATGGTCAATGTACACTTTACTCTTATTTAAAAAAAATATCACGAACCCCAGCTAGTAAATCAGGTGGACCAAGTGGAGGCAGGTCCTGACTCTCCCAGCCCAGACAAGACAAATGACGCTGCTGCCACAGACTAGGTAGGGGACATTGTGACATTGACTCCTGACCTGAAACAGCTATGAGTACAGAGACAGAGGACACTGGAGGCCATGCCCCAACTCCCTCCCCATCTCCCCATGCATCCAATGTGCTTTTCCTTCTGTCGCCATCACCATGACACAGTCCAGGCACTGTCCCCAGCAATTGGAGATATTGTCCAGTCAGGTGAATTGAGGCACGTTACCCTTCTGAGTGGGAACATGAATCCCTATCACCAACTTTTGGGAGCCGCAGGTGACAGGCATTTCCACTGGGAGTAACTGAAGGGACAGATAGGAGCTGGGCCTCCCGGGCGCCTGTCACACCATACAGCTCCTGTCACTCCCTGTTCCCTGCCCACTTTGCTCTGCAGACTGAAGGAGTATGGCCATGAGCAAATACTGGAGAAGCCGGTGGTAAAGTCGCCCCTGCCCTTCCATTGTGTCCCTCCACTCCGAGACCAGCACAAGCCTTTCAGCAACTCGGGCTCCCACTAAGCTGGGTCCAGCCTCAAGGTCATGGGCAGAACCGGACACAGAGCTTGGCTGCCTGGCCCCATCATGTGGCCTCCTGGGAGCCTTCCCGCGTGTCCTCTGCCTGCCCTTCCTGCTGAGAGGACAGGCCGCCTGTCACAGGCCCTGTCTGCCTCCATCCCTTTCCCCAGGAGACGGGAGGGGATGGGGAAGTGCTTGCAGGCCACATCCCTCCAGCGCGGGAGGCTCCGTGTAATGAAGTTTCCATTTGTGAGCAAACAGCTTGGATTCGCAATTATTAAGGTTGCTTTTCCCGTGCCTGCTAGCCCATATTTCTGGAGGAAAACAGACATTTATTACCAGCCCTCTCCCGAATGTGATCATCACAGTCCGTCTGAATGCCTGCTTTTCTGAATTGCTTCCTGGAATGAGGTGGTGGAGCTGCATCGAGTTGGTAATCACATCGCGCTATTTCTGAGGCACGGAGCCACTTTCCAGCACTCCCAGCTGTGTGGAGCAGCCACGGCAGTATCTCCGGGGTACACTCCCAGGGTAGGGGGGCAGATACTAACATAGTGCTCCTGAGGGGGGTTTGATATCCTCAGCTCTGGGATTCTTCTTGCCTTTCTTTCCCCCTCACTTCTCCCTCAACTTCTCTCCTATTTCACTCTCCCTATCCCTTTTCATATCCATCCATCCACCTACACCCCACCTCTCACCCATCTACCCACCATCCATTGTCCATCCATCCATCCATCCATCCATCCATCCATCCATCTATCCATCGTCCACCCATCCCCCATCCATTCATACATCCACTCATCCACCATCCAGCCACCATCTATCCATCATTCATCACCCATCTATCATTCATCTACCCATCACCCACTCATTCATACATCCACTTATCCACCATCCACCCATCATCTATCATCTATCCACTTATCCGCCATCCATCCATCATGCACCCATCATTCACCTATCATCTATTGATCATCCACCCATTATTCATCTATCCACAAACACTCCACCTCTTACACATCCACAATCCACCCTCACCTATCCATCATTCATCCATCTGTCTATCTTATTACCCATCTACCCATCCACCCATCCATTCACCCATCCATCCCATCAGCCATCCACCCATCATAATTCTTCCATTCATTCCATTTATCCAAACATGTTCAGATCCACAAAACTCACCTGGATGTGGCCCAAGAGAAGAGGAGTGTGTGTGTGTGTGTGTGTGTGTGTGTGTGTGTGTGTTCGAACATTGTAGGAACTTTTTGGAGATGGGAAGCCCTAGGACTTGATGGTGTGTATAATGAGTCTACGTGGACAGAGGTGTTATACCTCAAGTTTATAGTTTATATTTCAACCAGTAACCAGTTGAAAATGGGAGTTTAAAAATATGTTTGGTACTCCATTTCCTACATCCCTGCCCCATGCAGCATGGCACAGCAGTAAAGAAATCACATCACTTGAAGAATTGAAAACCTCAGTGTCTTTCTCACTTGGTTCACATTTGGTTCTCTCTGGTGTGGTTAGTGTTAGTAAATGTGTTTAGGTCAAATGAGAATCCCAAACAGTACATAAGGTGTCCAACCCATCATGAAACGTGTCAAGGATGAATGCCAAAGGACACATGCATGACACTCTTTATTATAACAGAACTTTGTAGAGTAGAAAGACACACATATATAATACTTATACCATAAGTTTCACCATATAAGTCAGGATTGGTTGTGGGATCTTTTCACCAAAGTGAAATTTATATGTCATGAAATGCTTCCAGACTAAATGCTGTTGGCTTTACAACAGGCTTGGATTGGAGCAATGGCCAACTAAAATGTGGGCATCACCTACCTGCTATGGATCCAGAATATTCCCTTCTATTCCTTCTTGCCCCTTATTCCCCACACCCACCCAATAACTGTTGACCTGATTTCTTTTTCTTTTTTGTTTTTGGGTCACATCTGGCAGTGTTCAGGGGTTACTCCTGGTTCCATGCTCAGAAATTGCTCCTGGCAGGCACGGGGGACCATATGGGGCACCGGGATTCAAACCGATGACCTTTTGCATGAAAGGCAAATGCCTTACCTCCATGCTATCTCCTAGGACCCCTATGATTTCTTATTATTTCCCCCTTTACCTCCACAAACATTACACATATGAACTTATCAGAGATTCTTGTCTTGCCCACTTGGTTGTTGACACATTCGTGTTCTTCTTTGCATCGATACATCATCTAATTCTAGTTCATGATTTGTGTTTTCTATTGAGGAACCGTGGGGTGATTGCATGTCTGTGTGTGGATCTGTGAGCTGAGAACTGTTCACCTTCTCGCTCATTCACTGGGCTCACATTCCTGGCCCCGGGGCAAGAATGGTAGCTGAAGTGGGGCCACTGGACCGTGGGTGTGTTTCTGAGTCACTTTATGAGAATCAGCCAGTGTTCCCAGGTGTCCAGGCTGTTTTGCCTTCCTGGAAGCCATAGAGGAAAGTTCCAGGGTTTTGCGGTTCATTTGCTCTTGGTGTTGGCAACCTCCAGGGTGCTGACCCTCTGCATAGGTGTGGGGCAATGGCTCCTTGGGGTACCGTGTTCATTTCTCTGACGACTGGCGTATCAGCATTTCCCGGGACCATTGGCCATTCTTTCTCGGTGTCCTATTTTCCTGAGCGTTTTCCCTTTGCTTTTTTGGATTGTGTCTCTGTCATTGATTTGTAGTTGTTTTATACACAGTTCAAAGATATGTCCTTGGTCAAAGAAGTAGGTGGATATTTCCCCAGATGAAAGCTTCCAATATTTTTCCTTTCTTCCTTCCCTTCCTCCCTTACTTCCTCCCTCCCTCCCTCCCTTCTTCCCTTCCTTCCTCCCTCCCCCTTTCTTCCTCCCTTCTTCCCTTTCTCCCTCCCTTTCTTCCTCCTTTCCTTCTTTCCTTCTTCCTTCCTTCTGTTCTTTTTCCTTGCTTCTCTTCTTCCTTTCTCCTTCCCGTCTTCTCTCCCTCCCTCCTTCTCTTCCTTCTTTCCTCTCTCCCTCCCTTCCTTCCTTCTTTCCCTCCTCTTCCCTTCCTCCTTTTTTCCTTTTCTTTCTTCTTTTTCTTTCTTTCTTTCTTTTTCATCTGTCTTCTTTCTTTCTATTCATTTTCTTTATTCCTTCCTTCTTTCAATTCTTTCTTTCTCCCTCATTTTCTTTATTTCTTCCTTCTCCCTTCTTTTCATCTTTCCTTTCTTCCTTCCTTTCTCTTTCTTTCTTCCTCTGTTCTTGGGTCACACCTGAGCAATGCTCAGGGTTTGCTCCTGGCTCTGTGCTCAAAGATCACTCCTGGCGGGTTTATAAAATCATAGAGGGTGCCAAGGATTGAACTGGGGTCAGCTGCATGCAAGACAAGTGCCTTTCGCACTGCACTATCTCTCCAGTCCCGCCATTATATTTTCTTATTGCTGATTAAAAAATCAAAAGTTTTTAAAACTTACATAAAATGTTAAACTTTTAGGGGCCGGGCGGTGGCGCTGTAGGTAAGGTGCCTGCCTTGCCTGCGCTAACCTAGGATGGACCGCGGTTTGATTCCCCGGTTCCCCATATGGTCCCCCGTGCCTGCCAGGAGCGACTTCTGAGTGAATAGCCAGGAGTAACCCCTGAGTGTAGCCTGGTGTGGCCCAAAAACCAAAAAAAAAAAAAAAAAAAAAAAGTTAAACTTTTACAAGTTTCTCACTTCCCTGGAAATCGATTATTTCTAAGGCGATGGGAGATGTGCTCCTATTTCTGAAGTTTGGTAATGTTGAATTTCATGCCCACTCTGTGGTCATTGTAGAGTTGTCACTGACAGAGGTGATGCCCCACTGTATTCAGCTAATCCTGTTCCCATATGGAAAAGCTGCTGAGGAGACTCACTGGTGGGCTCACCAAAGTGGGCTTCGGTGGGCTGAGAACTTCTTCCAACACAAGGGTCCCCCAGTGTCTGTGCAGTGATCTGATGACATGAGTCTGGCCCTGCTTTGGAACTGTCTGTTCTGGGGGTCTTGTCTCTTCATGAAGACTGTCCTCATTCCTTTGCTGAGAGTTCTAGAAAATCTCTGAACCAGGCCACCCCTCAATTTCTCTCCTTTATATCAATATGTTTCATGTATTCTGGATCTTTTTCATGCCCAAATATGTTTTAGAAACACCTTATTGGTTTCCACATAGGGGCAGCACTGTCTAGTGGGGACAGGATGCTCTGGTGATAAAGAATAAGGCTCATGACCTGCCATGGGGCTGACAGAGCAGGTCTTTCCAAAGAACCTGCCCTCCTCTGGGCTCTCCGGATCCACAGAACAGCCCAGCTTCATCCTGGCTTTTTAGAAGGTTCCATCTTGAGAGGTCATGAGAGTCAGCAGTTCAAGACAACATAAGCCAACAGGCTCTGGGCCAGAAGCATCAGGACACCCCAGCATGCAGCATGAGATTGCCATCAAGACCCCAGCACGGTCTTGAACTACCAGCAGGCCCAGAAAGAAGCCCAGAAAGAAGCAATGTGGGCTGAGCTTTGCGGGTAGAAGGGCCTGTCTGAGAGAATCGAGGCAAGAGGTAGCTTGGACTTAAGTGGCCACTGTAGAAACCCCTTTTCTGCAGGGCTTCCTGTTTCTGCCCATGAGAGTATGAAGGCCCAGCTTGGATCAGGATGAGTTTGGCAAGGACACTGAAGGACACTGTCCCTTTCCACACCAGTTCATTTGCTCTTTCAGTACAATGTTTTCGAGCAAAGAACAGGGGACATCAGCACCACCCAGAAAAAGAAGTTCTGCTGTATCTGAAAAAGGGACTAGATCCCCACCGCTCGCCAGGCCCCTTTCTAGAGCTCTGAGCTCTGGGGCACAGTCCAGCTCCATGAACTGCACCACATTGCAGGGCTGGAGGCTGGTGAGTCAGGGTCCCTGGGTGTCTCCTCCTGGGAATGATTCTTCCCGTTCTCTTTCTGAGGGTGGCTCCCCAAATTGATACTCAATGTGCCTGGAGAAACAAAAGCAGCAGGATTAGGTCTGAAACTGCTCACAAGAGGTCCAGAGACCACCACTTTATGGGGCCATCGCTTCTAACTGTCAAGCCAAACAGATCGTAAAGGTTGCTAACAGAGAAAAATCACTCCCTCGCAGCCAAGAGCCAGGGACATTCCTTTCCATATGTAAAAAGGTGCAGAAAAGTGGCCTTTCCCAACTACACAGGGATGTGTGAAGAGGAGCTGGTGGCATGAAGACCATGTGCCTTGACTTTCAGTCCCACTTTCAGGACCATGCTACCTGAGTCTTCCATATCAAGCCAGAGTTTACTGAAGCTCCTGTGACAACACATGGTAACTTCCTACTGCTGTCCTCTCTCTAGGAACACAATTCTGCTCCCATAAATCTGTGCTGTGACTTGAGGGCCAGTTCTGCCTTTTGGGGGACTGTCCACACTCCCAGGATCTGTCCACCCTCCAGGGCAGCCTAAGTACCACCTCCTCCTGGCTGGCACTTTCTGTCTCTTCCCTGCTAGCCTTTCTCCTTGTAGTGGTGGTGGTGAACCGGCATCTCACTCACATTGCACAGTCCCCGAGGACCATGCTGGGCACACCTGGTTGATTCTGGGGACCCTGCCCAGGGCTTCGTCTTTGTGAGCCTCCCACAGAGTCCCCCAAGTGCCAGTTTCTTACTCTGAAGGCCAACGAGCCCAACCCCACACCTTTGCCATTCTGTACTTTGGTAAAGCAATAATAAATCAGTGAAAGGGAAAGAATTAATGTTTGATCAGAGGCAGTTCCTGTTGGCATCGGATCAGCCGGCGTGCAGGTGGGTCCTTTCCAGGTGGAGACTTGACTTCCCCCGTTAGACACCTTCTCCACGGCAGCTCGAACATCTCCAACTGAGTCCTATTTTAGGGACCTAATTATCCTGATGTTGTATTGTCCTTCCTCTCGCCTCTAACATTAGCTGCTCTCTTGTCTTTCTCATGATGACTTTCCTTATCACAAGCTCTTCTTCTACATCATTAACTTTATTTTTAGTGACATACATTCCTTCCCTGCACGTGTTGGTTCCCCGTGGCCGTGCTAAAGTAGCTGAGTCCGTGCGTGTTCCTGAGGTCCAGAAAATTCTAAGAGATCCCTGGATATTCCTTATCTACCTTCATCCTGTTTCCTTCCAGGGAAGACTTTTGCATGGTCTCGTTGCTCTGACATGCTCACATGGGCATGCACACAGGCATATACCTTTTCTGGCATGTGTGCATGCACCTTTGCACATGTACACAACTTTGGGGGCATGTGTATGACCTTGTACACATATGCATGGCCTTTTATGTATGTGTGCACACCATTACACATGTACATGTCTTTGAATACACACTTTCACACCTGCAGAAACTTTTCGCTCATTTACATGTTTTGCATGCATGTACCCATACCTTTGGATACACACACGAACATGCCTTTTCATGCACACATGCATATTTTTCATATATATGCATATGTGCATGCCTTTACTTGCCTTTGCATACACTGTGCATAAAAATTTGTACATGCATACAACATACATACATGGCTTTGCATGCTCATGTACACACACCTAGAACTCTGCCTGGGTTCTTTTTGTTCTGACACAGATGACAGCTCTGCTCTGCCTGCAGTTCCGGGTTGCTGTGTCTCCTGCCTGCCAGGCTGACCAGAGGATGTGACTGCTGAGGGAGTTGGTGATGGCCCCTGGCTCCTTTATGGTTCCTTTATGGTTCAACAGATGACTCCTGGACCATAGTCCCTCATCCTGGGGCCATTCCCGGCTCAGCCTCACTCCTCTCTGGTGCTGACTCCCCAAAGTGCAACCTTGCTCACACATTTCCCTAGGGTGGGGCTGTGAGAGTTCATCCAGGCTGTCTCCTGGACTGTGATGCCCACATGGAAAACTGCCTGTGAGGTTCATAAGAAACCCACGCAGAGGCCTGGGCACCACCCCATGGCCACCCAGCTCCCTCCATAACACAGACCTTTCCTTGCCCAGTTCTAGAACTTTCTTCTATCACTATGGCCCTGAGCAGCTTCTAGCGGCCTGGCGGGACTTGAGCCTCGTGTTCTCATTTGCTGGTTGCGTGGCCCATGACTTCAGAGCTCCCTATTGAAGCCTGGAAGCTGTGGGTCACCTGAGCTCAGACCAGTCCCCAAACACAGGCCATGCAAAAGATGCCCACGTTAACTCCTTCCATCCATCACCGAGGGCAGAAACATCTGTCTCTGTATCTGCGGTTATACAAGAAATCGAAGTTCTAATTGAGAAATATGAGCTCGTTGACCAGACACTAATAGACATAATGCAGGTCCTCCAGCACTAGGAAAGCCGGCGAGCAGCGGGACGGCAAGAGGGTGCATTCCCGTCCCATGCTCGGCCCCTCTGCAATGAGACTCAAGGACTCAACTGATGGCTGAGATCTGCCTCTGGTGAATGGGTCTCTGTGCAAGTCAGTCAACAGAACCACAATTGAGGAGCCTTTACCTGAGACTTTGGGGGCACTTAAAGATGTCTTATTGATAAGAAGAGATTCTTCCTGGTAAGGGGAGATTCTGTTTTATGCCGAATCTCACAGCTTTGTATGTGGAGGCCCAGGTTGGCCCCCATGCACACGTGACTCTGGGCCTCGCCATTCTGTGTGTGAGCTGGATGGGGCCCTTCCCACACCTGTGAGATTCCCTAGTGAATGGGACGGGTTCCCTCACACTTGGCAGTTTCATTGGCCTGAGACAAACCCCCATCAGAGCTCAGCTTCTGTCAAGTGCTCGCAGGGGTCTGTGCCTGTCCCTGATCTCTGGCTGCGGGTCCCACAAGTTCACGCCCTCTCCCACTTCCGCATGTCCCCAAATCTCCAATGCATAGACCTGGGCTGAGAGTCGCCTCGTAGCCAGCTCCAGGGTCTCCTGCGGTTGCCCAGAGACACCAGGATCTGGGATAAGTGTCGCTGCCCAAAGGACCCTGTATAGGGAAAACTGTCCCCCACTATCTTAACTGGGGCCAGATGGGCAGGAGCTACATGGAGAGGGAAAGTGCCCCAGAACCCCCAAACTGCAGGGAGAGAGAAGACAGTTCCAAACTATTATTTTCTCTGACCAGGAATGCATTGCTGCACTGCTGACTGTCCTCTTTCCAGTCACAGCCACTGTTGTCACCGTCCCCGCTCTCAGTGTCACTCTCACTGTCCCTTCGTCACCCTCACTGCTGTCATCACTGTCAGTGTCTCTGAGTCACCGTCAGCATCGCTGCTGTCATGACTATTGATATCTTTATCAGTGTGACTGTCCTGTACTAGTCTCACTGTCTTACATGACAGCTCTTTGCCTCAGTTTACCAGAGACTCAAAAAAGGTCTTTTTTGTGCATTCTCACTCTTACCTGGCTCTCCCTGGACAGGGGGCGACCATTACAAAGCCTGTTACCATGAGCACCTTGACCCATCATGAAGGAAATCTTTGTCCTTCCAGGTGGGCTTCTTTCTCTTAGGCTCTGGCCCCTCAGGCCAGGAAGTGCTGGCATAGGTCTGTGGGCCTAACTGACCCACCCTCTGCCCTGATTTCCCCTCAGATCAACGCCAAGGACGACGAAGGAGTGCTGGTGGGGTCGTGGGACAATGTGTATGCCTACGGGGTGCCGCCATCAGCCTGGACAGGCAGCGTGGACATCCTGCTGGAGTACCGCAGCTCCCAGAGCCCCGTGCGCTACGGCCAGTGCTGGGTGTTTGCCGGCGTCTTCAACACCTGTGAGTACTTGGGCAACGGTGCCTGCCAGAGCAAGTCTCCTTTCCAGACGCTCTCTCTAATCGCGCCGCACAATTGATGGTGGCTATTCCCGGCTGCAGCCAATACATAATTAAATGAGCCTGGGCCAGATAGGCTCCGAGTTTCCCTTGGAATGCGGAATTTCTAGAAAGAATGATGGCCCTTTTCCTGTGCCATCCATCATTCCACACCCAGAAGGCCGAGAACTGGGGCCGGAGAGCAGTTTTCTCTGCAGCCCCTCACACTTACAGAGGTAGGTCAGCACTTTCCAACCCAGCAAGGAAGAGAACAGGCCCGCTGGCTGGGCAGGAATGGCATACATGGGTCGGTTTGTGTGCTGAGAGTGGGGATGGACTGTGAATCTTCCCTAACCCCTTCCTGGCTTTGGAGGGATCAAGGTAGTCCTCTTCACACTGTGGCCCTTGGTGAACAAATCAGGCCCAGCCTCGGGAGTCCTGGAGTTTGTTCTCACCAGCCTACCATTGCAGATGTCCCCAGGTGTGGACAGATACCTCGGCCGACTCCCTGAGTCCCACATTAGTGACTCTTGGCTTCTGCACACGCAGCCCTGAGCAAATGCAGCACCAGAGCGAGGGTCTGCTTGTTTCCTCTCCTGAGTTCATTCTCTGTCAGGACTCTGGGTCTGCAGTCAGCAGCCCACCTGGGTAGGTAGATGTCCAGGGATGTTACAGAAGTGCCACTCCAAGTCCAAATGGCATGCCGAGGTATGTGACAGCCTGGCAGGATCCCTGCATGCCGTGTATCCTGTTGGGGCCTGATGACCTCCTGACAGCATCAGAAAAATCTCTGTGGGTGCAGAGGCCCGGCTCAGGTTCTGAAGCAGAGTAGGCCTGGACACCCCCAGGAGGTCTTGACCCTCTTGGCTCATCCTGTCCCTGAACGCCAAGGCTGTGTAGATTTTGCCCAGGAAACAGGGCTGTCTCTCCCCACCTGACTGATTCCATGCAGCCCCACTTCAGCCCTCCAGAGGCCAGACTCCCTCAGCCCCTCAGCACTCCTCAGCCCCTTCAGCCCCCCTCAGGCTCCTAATCTTCCCTCATACCTCTCAGCTCCACTAAGCTTCCCCAGTCCCTTCAATCTCTTCACATCCCTTAGCTTTCCTCCAGCCCCCTCAACCATCCTCAGTTCCCCCTAGGACTCCTTCCAACCCTCTCAGCCCCTCAACCATTCCCAACCCCTTAAGCCCCCTCAGCCCCTTTAACCTTCCTCCCTCAGCCCCTTCAATCCCCTCAGACTCCCTCAGTCTCTCACAGTCTCCTCGGCCCCTCAAACCCCTCAGTCTCCCTATCTCCCTGAGTCGACCTCAATACCCTCAGCTCCCTCAACCATCCCTCAGACTCCTCAGCCCCCTCAGTCTTCTTCAAACGCCTTTAGTCTCCCTCAGCCCCTTCAGTCTCCCTCAGTTTCCCTCAGTCTCTCTCAGCCCTTTTCCACCCCCTCACTCTCTCTGTCTCCTCAGCCATCCTCAGTCTCCCTCAACTTCTCTCAGTCTCCCTTTATTTCTCTCAGCCCCTTAACCACCCCGAATCTCCCTCAGTCTCCGCAGCCACCCCAGTCTTCCTCTGTCTTTATTAGCCCTTCAGTCCCCCTCAGTCTCCTCAGTTCCCTCAGTCTCCCTCAGTTTCTCTCAGTCTCTCTCAGTTTCCCTCAGTCTCCTTCGGTCCCTTTAGCTCCCCTCAGTTTCCCTTAGTTTCCTCAGCCTGTCCTCAATCTCCCTCAGTCTCCCTCAGTTCCCTCCACCCCCCCTTAGCTTCTCTCAGTCTACCTTGGCCCCTCGGTCTCCTTCAGTTTCTCTCAGTCTTCCTCAGTCATCCTCAGCCCCTTCAGCCCCCCTCATTCTCCCTCAGTCTCCCTCAGCCCCTCAACCCTCCTCAACTTCCTCAATCCCCTCAGCCTCCTCAGCCTCCACAGGCTTCTCTGTCCCCACAGCCTCCACACCTCAGCCCCTTCATCCCCCTCAGCTCCCCCAGGCTCCTCGGCAACTTCATCCCACTCCTGCTCCTCTCTTGTCTGAAAGCACCTGCTCTCCTGATGGGAGCCAGAACATGCAGGAGCGCAGGGTGGGCTGAAGCAAGAGAGAGAGGAGGGACCCCAGCATGCCCATGCCAACCCCTTGGAGTGAGGAGAGAGCCCAGGTCTGTCCACACCAGCCTGGAAGGCAGGAGAGGCTCCAGGCATGGCTGGCTTCAGCGTCGAGCCCAGACAGGAGTCCCCACCAGGTTTCCTGGCTGCAGCGGGAAGCGTGGGAGGGAGCCAGTGTGGCCTGTCACCGTGGGCCGGTCCCACGAAGTCGCTGAACAAGGACAGCGAGCGCCCAACAGCTCAGGCTGGAGCGTCAAGGTCGTCTGACAGGCGGAGAGTTTTTGGTTAAAAATGCTAAACTATTCTGAGAGGGGAAAAAGCAAGTCAAGTCATTAATCTTGAAGTTGTCAACTGAATTATTTCCGATGAATCCTGATGCGCGGCGTCCTGGGAGCTGGGGCGGCTCTGGGATCAGCTTGATCGATCAGAATGAGAGGAGAGGTGCTTCCGGCCTGCCTGTGTCCTTGTCCCCTGCACCATGCTTCACGGATCAACCAATGTGTGTGTGTGTGTGTGTGTGTGTGTGTGTGTGTGTG